>SSNR01000009.1:5198496-5348760 GCA_006937965.1 Callopanchax toddi | reverse complement strand
CCAAAAAAAAAAAAAAAAAAAAAAAAAAAAAGACCCCCAGAGAACCTGGAACAGTATTGATTAAGATCACTTTAAAAATATGATTATTATTGTTTAAAGGGTTATAATTACTGCACAGTCCTGTAAAAATACTATACATACTTCACAGTACCGTCTACCTCATCACTATTTAAAATAATATCCATGTTGGCTCACAGCACATACTGTAATTGTACAATAGTCTAATTTACACCTCCCTCGTTTCTCTTTTTAATTTTACACACTCAGCTTCCGGCTCCTCACATGATGTGAAGTGATGATGATGGTGTGACACGTCTCACTGTGTCTGCATGTTTAACATCCTGTTAAAATATCCCTCAAAATTGGGATATCTTAAAAAGTTATATTTTTTATCACTTCAGAAAGTGAAACTGAAAGTATATGGATTCATTACACAGAGTGGAATATTTACAGCCTTTTTTTCTTGTAATTTTGATGATTATGGCTTACAGATAAAGAAAACATCAAATTCAAATACAAAAACCCATAGATTCTTTATGGGATTAAGGTCAGGTTAGTTTGCTGGCCAACCAGATCTCACTCTGGTCTTTGAGCTGTCTTTGGGTACCTCTGGCAGTGTGGGCAGGTACCAAGTCCTACTGAAAAAATAAAATCAGCATCACCTTCTTGTGTCAAGCCACTCCTGAACCAGAGACAGCATCAGAGGCATCATTTTGCATGTCATTTGAAGATTGAAATCCCAGCGTCTGGAGGCAGAGTGGAGAGGCGATGAATCCACGCTGTCCTGGGTGATGTTTCCACAGTCAGCAATGATTTCAGCGTCATATCCTCAGCTGGTGTGTTTTCTGAAGTTTACAGTCAATGCAGCCTCTGCCTGCAGTCTTACAGCATGTTATGCTTCCTTTTGATGACAGGTTTTAATGAAGTTGTAGTGTAAAAGGGTTTTGAGTGGTCTTCAAGACTATAAATGTCACATTCAATCAATATTTATATTTTGTATCACATATCATCTATTACATATCATAGCAGAAATATATCACATATGGTTAAAACCTCATATCTCCATTTTTCATCATCAGCTGTTTTTCCAAAGAAAGGATTGTTGTTTGTAAAAGAAACATGTTTTTTTTTAATTTCCTGAGAAGTTGCATTTATGGAGATACAAGGTTTTAGTTTGAAAATGACAATACCATTTATCATAGCACAGATCACATACATCTTGTGTCTTTTATCACAAGTCACATATCATATATCAGAAATACACATTAAATATCACATAGTATTTCTCATGTCATACATCACATATGATATCACAAATTTATATATCGCACTATGCCATTTATAGGACATATCACGTTTAAAAAATA
Organism: Callopanchax toddi; assembly: GCA_006937965.1. Taxonomy (NCBI): domain Eukaryota; kingdom Metazoa; phylum Chordata; class Actinopteri; order Cyprinodontiformes; family Nothobranchiidae; genus Callopanchax; species Callopanchax toddi. Next base: position 5,347,393 of record SSNR01000009.1, on the reverse strand, counting down.
GCATAGGACTTTGTTCTGACACCATCAGTGCTACAGCTCCGTATGGAACCGCATCTCTGCTTTTCTAAAGAGACCACACAACAAAAGATACAGTTAATGAGTTTAATTGAAAGGAGAAGTAATAGGATGAATGAAAGTGGACCTATTGATAGTGAATTAATGAACGGGTAACAGAGCACAAATTGAGGCTTTGGGTAGAAGTCAGCAGTGCTTCAAAAGAAAAGGGAGGTTTAAGTTAAACGCTGAACAGACTAAAAGACTGAGTTTAAATATCTAAAGTCCTTTAAACTCTCTGAATGTGGATGTTCACTGAATTTATGGAAGCTTAGATGTCAAATACCCCAAACAAGTCATTTTGCTCAAATAAATATAAATATTTACTGTATGAACATAGCCACCACACCATTAGTTTCAAATGTAACCAAACAGGAACTGGTCTCCTGCTACAGATTTAAAACGGGGTGATTATAAATTCCATTAGTTGATCTTCCGCTGTGAAAATTCTACATAATGGTAGTTATTATGTCCTGTGGGTCTTTGGTCAGTTTGGAAAGCATCAGGCTCTGCTCAGCTTTCTTTACCCTGAAGTCCCCCTGCTGCTCCATCCAGCTGTGAGGTCAGCGAGCTCCAACTAAAACCTTAGATGGACTGGAAAGAGGAAATTACTTCTTTTTGACCATGATATTAAATGTGCACGGTTGGTTTGATTTTAAAGAAATCCTCTCAGACTCCCTCCAATGGACCGGGACGACACATGGGAGGAAGTATGTTTTTTTTGTGTGTGTGATTTGTGTCAGTATTTTTCCAGTTTCACATTTTCCTCCATTTTCAAACACCAAGGCTTCTTCTGTGCTTGTGTTATCTTCTCCTTTGAGTTAGGTAAAATCTCCTTTCACTTGCCCGATCCCTTCACTTATTGCTCTCTTTTCCAAAGCGGGAGTGAAATGGTGTTGAGGAACATTATAAATTCAACACGACCATTCCTTCTCCAACACCTACCTCTGCTGCTGACTCTTAGCCCTGCATTATTGAACATGCTGCACCAGGACCAGAAGGTCAGACGGTGGGTTGGAGGCACGGAATCAGGAGAAATTGAAGAAGATGCTTTAAATTTAGATCATGGTTTGAACTTCTTTCTGACAAGTTGACAGAAAATGGGTTAATCATCTGCAAATGGATCTTTTCAAAGGTATTGATGCAAACTTGTTGTCTTAATCATCAGTAACTTGACTCAAAGTAGAAATAATTTGTTTTAGCAATCCTAAAAGATCACTCTTTAAATCCTTCTCCATGCAGTCGCACATCAATATTCTGCTTAGGTAATGAAGTCAGTATATCTGCAGTGCACAGGTCAGGTAATGTCATACTGTAGCTTTCTCAATGTCTGATTTCTCTCAGCTCTTTGTTCTATCTGAGGGTTTTAAATCAGGAGCTGTAGCCCACGACTTCACAGACAGGTTTGTGAACTTCAAGGTGGAGGAACAATCACCCAGAATGCCCATGCAATTAAACCCCGCAACCTGAACTTCACACACAAAACTGACAAAGACTGAGAGAGTTTCACTTTCAATGGGTTTGCCAACTTTAAAATTCAATTTCAGATTCAAACTAATGCAAAATTGAACATTCTGCAATCAAACTGATGCTTTCAAACTGTGTGAAATGCTTGTGAAATGCATATAAATGTGCCATCTGTAGAGCCTGGATTACTGGCGTGATCTCAAGAACAGACATGAAAATGGGTCTCATCGTTCTGGTAGCTGTAAGAGTGCAGCGTGCACCAACTTCAGCACAAGGAGAGAAGCTTAATATTCAAGTATTTACACACGAGTCATTATTCAGTTACCTCCACACGCCGATGCACCAGATGATGAGGGGTTTAGCTTGGTGCATGGGTGGGGGTGGGGCACTGAGCCGGAAAGTGAGGATGATAAGTGAGAAGGCGTGTTTCTGCGTGCGGCGATACCACCAGCAGTAACTGAGCTGTGTGACTGGAGGACCAGATGGAGTCAGAAATAAGATCAGATGTCTGATTTCTACATTTTCTTCTCCTCCAGTTGTTTTAACAGCATCACACTTTGACTCCATTTTTGACAGCTGTAATTTTTACAGTCTGTTCCTTTTTTTTATCTCTATAAGGACAGACTATAAAACTGATATTTAAACACGCAATTTGTCCATGTGAGTCATAAAGATAAGTGTCAGGAACGTACACCTGACAGTGACTCAAACATTCTGTGATTTACAAGAAATATTTCTGAGGAATTATGTCTTTTTGAGTTTATTCTGAGGGCATTACACAAAGATTAGCATGTAATAAGCCCTAAAACAACAGGGTTCCTAGTAGAGTGACTGGGCTGATGTTTTTTCACCAGCAGATATGGACAGCGCTGATAAGGCAGTGTCTTCAAAATCTCATTAAGTGACATACACAATTTATGGCTGGAGGCTGTGAGAATTTATGTGTGGGACACAGAGCAACGCGGCTTGACTTGGATGCAATCCGTATGTTTGGCTCCATGACCCAAACCCAAAAAAAGAACCCAGAATTCAGACAGTACAGCCAGAATATCAAGAAACCAAACATATTGTATGAGCAATAAACTGGCATCTTCATTAAAATGCACAATAATCACCCTTCTGGTTAAATTCGTGGGCAACATTTTAATATGTATGAACAATTTCATGCAATGTTTCCAGTCCAAAACAACAATAAGCAGGCTGGACACTTTTTGTAAATGTAGGTTGCTAAACAGCAGAATTATCACAAAGAAATAAATAGAATCCGAGAGAAGATGCTGCAGAATTAATTATGGCTCACAGTTGAAGAAACAGAGAGAGACATTCATGTGGGTTTGGCGCAACAGAGCTGGCATCCAGTAAATGTATAATTCATGTGTATTACTGGAATAACGTTAACTACTCCAGCAGGTGTTGTCTTCATATGCCATCCTAGCAAAAGGTTGTCTGTGATCCAGAAAAATCAGCCCTGTGACACGCATGTGTTATTCCTGCATGTATAAATCAGTTTAACTGATGAAAGAAGACACTGTTGAGCTGATAATTAAAAGCATTTAGTAGGATTAGTTTATTTGAAAAACTGAGACTTGTTTAGACTGTTAACTGCAGGTAAATCATTATGTTGCTTTCTTGAGACCTTGAGACATACCGTATTTCAAACAGTTTTTGTTTAAAAGTCTCATAATGTTTGTGAGGTTTCCTATTGAGTTACAAGGCCTCCCAGTTCTGTCACTAAAATATTGAATGTTTAAAATGTTGTGTGAGAAATTTCCTCTTAAAATAGTCAGAGTTGCTGTGCATCCCTAGGACTATAGTCTTGAATTTATGGGCTAGAAATATGAGACAATTTTAGGATGTTTGGTAACCAAATTTCAAAATAAAATCACAAAGAAATTAAGACATGATTAGGAGACATTGTGCTTAAATTTGGACAGAAAAAATGCACAGTCGCTGATTTTTGTTTTTATGCAAAAAATTAGCCACAAGTTCATCATTTCAATTAAATGCAGATTGTTTAAAAATGTTTTCACTACCAAACTACTAAAAAGCTTATTTAGGAAATATCAATTGATTATTTTCGAAAATGGTAAAATTGCAGCTGCAGTCCATGTTTGTAGAAACATTACAATGTTTAACAATTAATCAGATTACAATAAATTTTATTTCAGTTTCCTTTGCTGATTAAACGATATGAGCCAAAACCAGCAAAACTCCATCCATTTCCTCAGATTCAAGTTTGTATTCAGGTGAATTCTTCTGGAATTTATTTATGCAGCATCTAACTAAAAACATGGCACAAATTAAGTAGTGTTCAAAATGCAAAAGCACCGGGCGGTCCCCTGTTCCCTTTCTAGTGCATTATGCAGTGAACGCAACGTAGTGAATGAGCAAGTGAACATTTCAAACACAGGCAGAGTTTCCTGATTATGTTCCACATGATGTTGAACTTTCTTTATGTGAGAAAAGTTCAGCTACTGAAGGTGCTAAATTACTTTTTCTGTGGAGTTTGCATGCTCTGCTTTCTCCTAGCTGGATTTCTTTTTCAAATTCAACTTTTTCTTCTAACTTCCCTAATAAATAAGCTCTGATGCAGGAAAAGTTATTGTAAAAAATGATAAATTTCCCAACAAGTATTCAAGCAATCAAAAAAGAAATGTTTTTGTTTAAAGAATTAATTTTGTATAAAGCTGTGATCAGTGACACATCTCTTGAAATGACTAAAAGTGTGCACGTTCTGCAGAGAGCAGAGAACTCAAGGTTACAGATGGTACATTTGAAGAATACTTTCTGGGTTTATACTGTCAGAGAAACTCAACTCTATATCAACCAGAGAGCCAAAAATGTAACCAAACAAGAAAATATTAAAAATTAAAAATGCAGCTTCCTCAGCCGATTTAGCTGCAAAGCAAAACTGCATCTGAAGCTGAGAGGAAGTCCTCTGCAGGTCAGGAAACTCTTTGATATAAAGAGTTAGTCACTCAGACACAGCACAGGTGACAGATATGTATTATGCATGAGTCAGACAGGAAAGGCTGGATATAAAAAGAACCTTAAGATATTCACACTTACACGTACAGTTGTACAAAGCAATGCATGAGTTACTTGTGCTGCTTTATTAAACAGACACACACACGGTGCGCCACGGTGTGCCATTTCAAACACAACATTAGCATAAGACAATAAACAGCTATGCATACATAATACACGCATTGGACAAATATATTAGTGTGAGCTTTTGTACTTATATAAACAGCTGAGAAGCTACTCCCACCACAGTGGACTGAGCTCATCTCCCTCAGGCTCAGGAGGAAGTTAAGAACTGCACTTTAGTGCCCAATAACAGTGAAGAGGAATGTCTCAGAAGTCTCCATCTGTTGTTGTGTTCAGGGCCAGCCAACAAAGCTACTGTAAGAATTGCTTAGTGATTAAAAATTACTAACTTTATATAAGCAGCCGCATGGTAAACTTCAGGTCCTGAGAGGTTTGCGTGGTTCTTCCCGTGTTCGAGATAGATACTGCTGACAGAGAGTCACGTTGCAGGTGTTGATGCTGCCTGTAATTACCTGCAGAGGATTAATCATGCATATTAAATGTCAGATGGACTATGTGTGCATTTGGTGAACACCAGTTAATTTAGGACATGACAGCGATTTGGTCACTTGCAGTGTCCGATGCTGGGCGGTAAATGGGTCAATTACTGTATGTCGACTGTCTGAAAGGAGTCGATGAAAATGACTGCAAAAAAAAAAAAAAAAAAGCTCCTATAGATTTTGAGAGAAAAGACACAAACAAAGCTGTATTGTACTGCAGGAACTATATTAACTTGGTAAGATGTGTGTTTTCTTCTCCATGTTAGGGATTACTTGACATGTTCAGTCTATTTAATAAGCATAGACTTCCTCCTACTCCTTTTTGAGCTGAATAGGACAGTTTCAGTTTAATGGGTGGATGTGGACAGCTGTCGTTAAACTGCCACTACTACAATGCCACCAAAGTAAAAGCATAAATTACAACGAGCAGTTCAGCTCAGGCTGCAGCTGCACAATTGATACCACGCTGACTTACGATGGTAACGTATATTTAGTGAAAGAATTACAGTTTGAGGTCATGAGTACCCTTGCTATTGATGGTAGACATAACACCAGTAAGCCAAAGAGTGTAGTGGCAACAGGAAATGGCACGCAGGCCTAATTTTTGGCACTCTTGTGGACCTGCGGGCCCCCTATGTGCAACCCTATCTATAACCACTAATCTCACAAAGTAGTGTGAGTGCAGATACATTCAGGTGAGTACTAGAAGTTTATAAAAAGACACAGCATTTCTCAGACTTTCTGTGATAATTATTTTTTTAAATCATTTCCCAGAATTTTGCCCTGCGATGGACAGGCGACCCGTCCAGGGTGTCCCCCGCCTCTCACCCCTTGACTGCTGGAGATAGGTACCAGCTGCCCCGCGAACCTCTGTGGAGGAATAAGCGGTTTCAGAAGATGGATGGATGGATTTCCCAGAATTTTAACCACAGCTGTAATGCAAGCAGTCCAAAGCAGTGTTAGTGTTTTTAATTTCCTTCTGTCTAACTAATGTTAGTTTTAACAAACATCCTTGTTTACAAGAACAACATTCCAAGTCATGACCTGGTTTGGAATGAGACAAAACACTGATTATGTTGATGTTAATACACACACATTTCAATTTGAATTCAAGAAAGAATAAAAAATGTACACAATTCTCTACTTCTGTTTGTCCAAATTCACAATTAATTCACCTCAAGTTAAAACCCAAACGCGCTATATATATTTAGGTTCCCATTGACATGTAAAACCAATGATGGTACGCTAGGATTCAGAAGATTAAACTAAGTTTTCAATAGAAAACAGGAGGTTACAAGGCGTGCGCTTCTTGTACACACAAACCCACAGTAAGCTGCTTTTGTGACATGGTACCTAAAGAACTGCAGTGTTTCACAATTAGCCTTTCAACTGGCTGGACACAGTGAATCTCCGTCTTTTCCTTATCTCTGCTTCCAGACGAAGGAAATTAGTGGCCTTCACCCCTCCACTTGGTCTCTTTTAATGTCTCGGCCATTTTTCTTTATTACATTCTTACGAGAGCATGTGGCCCAATGTGATACCAAGGCAGACCATGGCTAAAGCTCCTTAGCCCTTTTCTTATTTGCCTGATGACTTTGCCCCTTCAGAAGTATTTGTGGCTCAGGGACGTTGATTGTGCAACCTGAAAGGTTCTTTAATCATGATTAGATTGTGGTAGAGTGGTCATTGTGCTCCTGAAGTACACGTGAGTATTAATGTGTTCTTAAACTTACAAAGAGTAGAAATACGAATGCAGTCAGACAAAAGGCATGTGCAGTTTGCAATGTTCCATCATGGAAAAAGTTAGGCAGTTTAGAAAAGTTAGACTTTCAATTTTTTTTTTTAAATGTTCCTTAACATATAGCCTCCACCATTTTAACATTTAGAGTTGATATATTGATCTTCACAATTATTTCCTGTCTGCCAGGATGTATTTTAGGATTCTACCCTTCAGAAACATTGGTGAAACCTTTTTGTGCTTCACAGCATTGCACAGCAGCTTATAATCATTCCATTCACAGTGCTGTAATCCCAGTACAGGCTATGGCAAAAACAAGACATAAATAAGTAATGAAATAGTAAGCATTGAAAAAATAACAGCAAAAAAATCAAATGCAATATGAAAACATCGAGTGGACAAAAAGTATGTGCTGGTGCATCTTGTCTGTGAAAGGCTTTATCCTGTGCTTTCCTTTCAAATAAAGATACAGCCTTGATTTTGTCTCTAGAGAATAACGCTTTAGACATGGTCCTTCCTGCACCATCATACTGCATTTTCACTAGTGCTATTCCTATGCAGAAGCTTTTCTTAAGTCATAAGTCTTATGGCTTCATGAAGTGTCCACTTTGCTGGCAGGACTCTGGTAACATGCAGAAATCAACAAACATATAAACAGACAATTCCCCAGATATTTGGCAAAACAAGGTTCCATGGTAGGGCAGAGCTGGATGTCTTTAGCATAAAGAAATGTTCCTGCAAATGAGATTTTACATAAAACACACAATAATATTTTCATATATCAGTTGCTTCATAAATATTTACAGTGTAAACTTTACAAAGTAATTATACATAGCAATGGAGAACTTTGCTTCCAGGAAGGTTTTGATAGAAAACTAAGACAGAAAGAGAATAAAGAGATCAGCTACAGACAATTTAAGTGATAAGGAGCTAATCTGTACAAACTTAACAGTTTGGTGAAGGACGCATGTTAAATTTGGTGTGTTGTTTAGTAAGTCTTTCCTACCATGTTCCCTGTGTTTATGCAAGAAGGTTTTTAAATGTTATTTTACTTTATAAGAATAACCGGCTGACTTTAATCAGCTGGAAAAAGGTGCAACGCTCCCTCCTGGGGTGGGAGTATTTGCCTCAAGCAGAATATTTCAGGCACCTTGTTGTTTTGTTCGTAAGCAATGGTGGGATGAAGAAAGTAATGGACTAACTCATCAAGCTTTATCAGATGAAATGCAAAGATCTGGATTTAGAGGTCTGGATGGATGGATGGATGGATGGATGGATGGATGGATGGATGGATGGATGGATGGATGGATGGATGGATGGATGGATGGATGGATGGATGGATGGATGGATGGATGGATGTGGTTGAACCACACATGTGAAAACTTCTCATATAACAGACATTACAACACATAATACAATGAAATAAATGAATATTAAGTGCTAAAACTTTTGCCAATAACTAGTTCAATTTTCAAAAGAGATCTTTTTTAAATTAATATTTCATATGTCAGACTTTAAATGGTTAACACACCAACTTAATATCCTGCGACTCTGTTCCAGGAGAAATGTTCATTTGATTGTATTTGCCTGTCAGAGTTAAACCTTGATTGACACTTTTAAATATCAAAATTACAAAGAAAATCCTTGACTCATTAGAAATGTACTCTAGGCTTGTAATAATTTTTACTAGTTAATCTTTTACCTTTTACACTAGCTGTGAAAATTCATAGAAAAATGACACATTACACAGTTTTGCTCTTTTAAGGAACAAAGCAGGCACAGCTTCCTGTGAGTTTGACCTACAGCAACTCATAGGAAGGATAGAAAAAGCAACAAAAGAGCACTTTAAATCTCATAAACCAGCCAAATAGAACATCCTGAGATGGCACTGTCTTCAAATAGTAAGAGCAAGGTTGGAATCAAAAAGAACACAATAAAGATGTCAGCATGGAAAAAAATGTTTTCAACCTCAAGACAAAAATCCTCACATTCTCATCTTTCCTAGAAATTTGGAACAACCTTGCATGTGAGTGACATATCTGAAAGAGGAAAAAAAAAAGTTAACATACTGCAGTAATGTGTAAAAGTGTAAAAATGACTGATTTCAATCAGAACTAGACGCTGTTAGGGTGTGAGGTTGCCAAAAGGGAAGTGAGAAAACAAGTCAAGAATTTTCATGTCACGAAGATGACTCGATCGCAGCAAAGAAAGAGAAGATAATGATGTTTCACACAAAGCTTACAGCACAATGTTTCTCACAACTACAAAGAAGAAATATTGATTTGATGACAAGTGTTCCTGTGTGATAATTGTTTCCCATTTTACCCACAAATGTTTTTCCTTTAAATGGATATTACCACAGTTTGTTAACACCACACTCCCATTGTTGTCTTTTTATGGAACAAAGGAGGCTGCAAAGATAGGGTGATCCCAAGCATCCTAAAGGTCGTTTTAGTGTCCTTGTTATAAAACAAAGAGAGAGAATCCAAATGACTCCTTAATTAAAATGTCATTAATTTGTGGTCTCTTATCAGAGCTCACAGACAGCTCCTAATGCAGGCCTGCGAGGGAGATAGAGCTTCCTCGTTCCTAGACAGCGCCGCATGCTTCTGCGATTTTCACATTAGCTATCTCAATAATGGGATATATGGCTGCAACAGACTGCGCAGCAGTTTGACAATTAACCAATTACGTTTCCTCAATGCAATGGCGGGATTGGTTTGCAGGAATGGTCGCCTCATGCAGATATCTCATTAAAGAAGTAAATTAGGTTTCCTGATCGGCTGCTTTGATGATTCATAGCTCTTTCACTTCACAGCACAGACACGTGTTCACAGCCAAGCGCAGGTGTGCAATATACCTCATGAAAACAAACATTTCTTCATGTATATATATATACAAATGTCTCATATCAGATAAACATTAGGTGAGGGAGAACATCTCATTTTCAGTCAGACATTTTCATTTCAGTGTTATAAATGGAACTGCAGGCTGATGAACTATCATCATAAAAAAAATGCTGTTCTTGTTTATAAAATGTTAGAAGCTTATTTTCTATTTTATTCCCAAGGTTTCCGTCCACAGTGTAACTTACTGATTAGACATCAAGTCAGAAAACATTGTGAACTTGAACATAATGGAACACATAAAGCTTCAAATTTGATCTTTGATTTGTTTGAACTCTCCCGAGTTTCTTTTTTCTGTTGTAGCTTGTCTTTTAGCTGATCATACATTAATAGAGCTTCCTTGTTCCTAGACTGCTCTTAAGTGAACACTCTGTTCTTTGGGTTGATGTACTGGAATTTATAAGGAAAAAAAAAGTCAGACGATAAGAATTTGAACAAAAATGTGATGTTATAAAAGGCTTGGGTGAAGCATTTTCTAGATGTTTAGCTCTTGTGGGACATTCCTGGTCTGCAGTGGTCAGAATAAAAGAAAAAACAGACCATAGAGCCAAAGGCTAATTGAGGTGCATGAAGCAAAGCCTTATAGGTTGTTCCTGACAAACGGAGTATAAAAAAGTAGGTTTATACAGTTTTTGACAGTAAGCTCTCAGTACAGTTTATTTATTGAGATCCGTAGCTGAAGAGAAGTCGATGCCCGTGTTGACTAGTGTTTACTTCAAAAACTACCTGCAATGGACACAAGAGCATCACAACTGAAAGAAGGTAACCAGGCCTCATTTCTAATCAGGTCTTATTTTACCTGATTGGAAAGGCAACAAATCAACGCTCTGTATGAACGATGTACGATGACGCCCTGAGGTAAACACCTCACCTGACTGCTCAGTATGAGTTTCAGCACCTGTTTCTTCATCTTCATGGCATTTTCAATTAAAATGTCCTTTTATAGATCTGTCATGATATTGCTTCACCTCTGGTAACTAACTGTACTGCACCAATATGATCCACAAGGATGCTGCTGCCTGGTCTCATTGTCTCCTGTAAGGTTTCAATTGATTTTGTTTTGCCTCCTGAAAAGTACCTTTTCAGCAGTGTTTCTCATCTGATTAGATGCTTGAACTGGAAGTAGGTTTAGCTTTATTGAACTTAAAAAAAATCTGTCTCCCTGTTCTGCCTCAGCTAATCTAATAAATGATTTGATCGTGCTTTTGAATTCAAATAGCTTTTAGTAGATTTTGTAAAATAAAGCTTTTGCACTGATGGAACAAAGTCTCCACTCTTCAGTGAGCTGAAGTGTCCTCTTCAGTTGATGAATTATCAGTTTGTCATGCTTAAAACTAAAACTTCCTTAGGTGAAATTCCCAAAGTGGTGTTGTCTTCTCTGAACTGGTTGATGACGTTTTGTTTGTACTGCCACAAAAATAAGATTTGGATGGACTGGAAGAGAAAAAATGGAAAGCCCATAATCCACACATTAGCAGGGTTTTGATATAACGTTTACTTGGGCACAGCTGGCAGTAAACATGGAAAACAGTGCATTTTAAAATGTTAGAACTTCAGTTTCATAGTGCTTACCTTGTTTTAAAAACCTTTATATCACCTTTGCATCACAGTTTCTAACAATTACCAGCTCCAGTTGTTTTATGATGCAGAATATCTCTGCCAAATTAACAGTGTGACATGAAGTTGTTGTAAAGGTTTGAGATGGGATTTCTTTTAATGACAGGAAATTATTATGTGACTCCACTTAGACTAGTTGTTGTTAGCTAATCAATCAGGTCAGAATTCAACTTTCTCCAATGTGGATCAACTACATTTTGCTTTAATGACTTCCATCTTAACACCATCTTTTATAGTGAGATGCACAAGATTGATTTTATAATTAATTGTTAAGGTGTTATTAATTTCATGAACTTATAGTGTGATCTTACCTCTGGGTGGGTTTGGAATGTAATCTGCTTAATTTGCACATAGACTCCTCTTTCATTTGGTGAAGAATGGTTAATATTACAACTCGAGGACATGTGATATTTCATACCGAATCCTTAGTGTCAGATACCCCATAATATCTTTAAAGGTGGAGTAGAGTTCATGACTGAACAAATATAGCCCAAGAGAAGCGCCAAAAATCAGAAATAAACTGTCCTATTTGACCAATCTATTTAATTGGATGAATAGCCTCTATGCATTTTTGCCATCTGCCTGACCCCACATGCTCAAACAAATGGTGCATGGCTCTGCCTGACTGTAATGACTAGATGGAGCCAAGGTTGGAAGCTAAACAACTCCCGTCATGATTCTCAGTGATTTTCGAGCTGCCAACCATCCAGAAGAGGTCACTATGGGTGGTCTGACCTGAGCAGGTGAAAACACAAGTGAGGACAGCTGTTCTGGACAGATGCCACCACTAGTGGAGAGATTTTTGCAGTTTGTTTCGACACTGGTTGATAAAAGCAAGACTTTTAATAAAACCACATCTCATAAAGCTAACATGCCATTTCAAGGACAGACGACACACTCTCAAAACAAAAGAGCAGATTCGTTTGGAATATATCTGCTCTCCATGCACAGAAACGTAGCAAGAGCTGGGTTGTCCAGTTATTCTTTTATGACACCTTTATGAGTCAGGATGGTTACTCAAAGTATAACAATTCTGCATCTTTACAGTGAATCCATGAGACAAAACAACAAAAAAGATCTGAGAAAATGCATTGTTGCAGAAAAAGTGAGAAAATCAAAAAAGTGACTCTTCTACAATTTGTGTGAAATTGCTGTTGTTTATCACTGAAACTTCTCCAAAGCAGTTTAATTCCCTGCTTCCCTCTGCTTCTACTTTTATACCTGTAGGTATACAATAATGTGCTTCCCTCCCAAATAACTCTTCATATCAGAGTGACTCTGCAGCTCATTTCCTCAGAGCACCACATCCTCCAATTCCTGTGTGATTTAACTGTCATATTACATCTGCATCTGTTGCAGCACTGCTGAATTCTGAGTTGAAACCCCTCATTAGTGTTTCAGCTCACTCTGATTGCTGATTGACCAGACAGAAACTGCAGGCATCAAAGTCCTTTCCTTCCCCCAGTTATATCTCATGCCCCATATTTGCTTTTTTTCATGCTCCATTTTTTGTAAAGTTCTGGTTAAAAAAATCAAACCTGATTTTTCTATTTTTGTTTGAAAATTGTGCCATTTTGTGGATTGTATACAAGCAATGACATTTTTAAAAGCTGTTTTGAAGAAATTCAAAGTCACAAGGAAATCTTTCCTTTAATGGTTTAAGTAAAAAGACACTTTTTCAACTTTACAATTTCATTTATCAAGTTTGTGAAGGTTACATTCCTTCTTCTAGATTACTCAAATTAACCAATAGTTTAGTTTTATTCACCAAAGGTGGACATTTCCTGCATGTGTACACCCACCCTCACTGGTTTCGTCTTACAAAAACATCTAATAAGCTAACATGACGTAATCGGACCAGTATTTATCCCTGTCATTCCCTTTTTATCTTGTATTTTCCTGCCTGATGTCAGAATGTTTTAATGACATGCAGCGTTCACTGGCAGAGATAGAAAGGCAGTTTGCTCATGTAAAAACAAGTCAGCCATTCGGATCAGTTGATTTCTTACATCTTAAACCTTAAATCTTATGCAAATTGAGGTGAAATAGATGTTGTCTTTCATGATATATTGCATGTGATTTTTTTTTAAAGTTTATTTGAAAAAAAAACAAACAAAGGAAGTGTAATCCTGATAACAGATATGAATAATTTTAAATACAGGATACACTTTTTAAAAAATGGTAGTGTGATGATCTGGGGCTGCTTTGTCCCTTCTGGACCTGAATGATTTGTTGTGATTGATGGAAGCATAAAATCTGCTCCAAAATCCTGATGGACAATGACTGTTCACATAGGAAAACCTGTCTGAATTACAACAGTTCAGCAAAGGAAAGTGGGATCTACCACAGCATGTGGGAGACTCAGTTTTCATAAATACATGATTTTCTTGATTGCAGTTGTTGCCACCAATGATGTCACAACCTATTATTAGGTTATGGGGTCAATAACTTTCTTGCCAAGTTCCAGATTGGTTTGGATTGAAATTAAAACATTATTTGAAAACCGCCTTTTGTATTTACTAAGGTTATCTTTGGCTGAAACTGAAATTCATTTGCTGGCGTGAAACATTTAAATGTGACACAACTGTGCAGTCCTGCATCTACTCATACTGCACAAAAACATTTATTTTTCTAATTTCGGTCCCACATATTTAGCATCAAAATGTAGTTAATAATCAGAGTTTCTGTTACATTTCTCTTTTCTTGTAAATGACTTAGTCCACACATGCAATGCATTTCCTTCTGACAGGGTTTGTTCTATAAAAGTCAGATGAACAAATGAAACATGTTGTGTGTTTGGTTGTGTGCCAAGGCTGACACCATTAAAAACAAAAAGAGAAACTCACAGTACTAAAGAGGCCAAAGTACTGGTGCTATATTACAAAAAGAAAAGCTGTGAAACTGGCTTTCAGCAGCCCGTATCATTACTGATACAGATGTCTCAACACACCATCACTACCTAGAGGGAGTTTGTATTATTTGAGTATAATTGGCCCCACTGAGGCCTTAGAGAAGCAGTCCCATTTGAACTAAAAAACAAAACAAAAAAAGTCATCTAAACAATATTTACATGTCTGCAGGCTAGAAATCTTCCAAACTTACCACATATATGTCCAAACCACGACAAACTTACACTCATTTTTAAGTTGCTTCGGATAAAAGCATCTGCCAGATAAACATAAAGAACTCACTGATGCACGTGGTCTTGAGAGGATTTATTTCCCTGCAGCAACAAGTGATGAGTGGAAAGATTGGATATACGTATACAACTTATGTGAATAGATGAAATAAAAAAAATTCAGTATATTTATCATAAGCACTGTTTTCTCAGTATAAAGTTGCAGGTTTAATATTCAGTGATACAGGCTGTAAGATGAATATTGAACACGTCATCAAGTCTATGAAGAACAAGTGATGCCAAACTTTTGAGTTATAGTGAAAATGGTGACTCTCTCATGACCTCGTGCGAGTGTGAATTCATTGCTCTCTGTCTCATGTGTCTCTGTGATTGACTGGTGACAATTCCATGGTTTACACCTCCTTTTACCCACTGACTGCTGGACACGGGCACCAGCTCCCCATGACCCTGAACAGGATGAAGCCGGTACAGAAAATGAGTGATCAGATTTATGGCTGACGCTTGAAAGGCTGTATGTTTGGGAAATGTCAAGGTGGACTTGTCAACCCTAACATGCTTTCCAAAAGTTCACCAACCAGTTCAAGTTCAACATCTGAAACCATCTTTACAAAACTTGTGTAAAATATGTTTATTTCTCCTACAATAAGTTCAGTGAAGAAGCTTGAGGCTGCAGAGCAGAGTCTTCAGAGACCATTTCCCTCTGATTGGATCGCTTGTGTTCTCCCATCTGTTCACATTACCTGTAGTTCTGAATACGTTGTTAGAGGTGTCTGTCAGATGATCTGGACTCTGTTGACTGGAGACTCACTGGAGCTTGTCTCATGTATCTTTCATGCACTCTGGGGTGAAGTTCTTATCACCTCCATCTTATCATCACTCATTCACCATCACTCAGTCCATCTGGAGATGAAATCCTTAGCTCATCTCACTCAGAAGGTGTAATTTTCAACCGATCAAATCTTTTATTTTCTACATTGCCTCAGATTGCATGGTAACAAATCTAGGAAGCTGACACATATTTAAAATCCACATCCAGCTTGAAAGCTTCTCACACCTTACTGAACTACAAATATCCAAAGTTCATGCACTCAGTGAACAAAGAAACAGTTCTGATCCTTCTTAAACAACTGCTGAGAACTCCCAGGGCCATTACTCCACCCCTACAGTCCGTTTATTTTCTTGGCAGTAGCTGGGCTCTTTCATTGCTCCGTTAACTAGATCTCATCATTAACCTTTGATAACAATCCGCTTACAACCAATTAAACTTTAGATTTAAGTCATGGCAAAGCAATGCGTGATAATTATATCTTAGTCCAGGCAAGTGTGTCTTCTCTGTCGCTGTCAATGAAAGACATTCTGATCAACATAGCAATTAGTCATATGGTATCGTTTCAACAGCTTATTATGCTGGTTTGATTTTCAGCTGTGGAAAAAACACATCTCATTGCTTTTAAACCATTTTAGATGCCCCGCCTCTCACCCTGTGACCGCTGGAGGTAGACACCAAAGCAGAATGGATGGATGGATATATACAATTTGTGCTATCCTTTACTTTAATTAACTAATTGTTTTTTCTTTTTAGATAAATCCTGAGGACCTGGACATAAACCACACAGACACAGGGAGATCACGTGACCTCCACACAGAAGGTCTGCACAGCTGAAGTTCACAGCAGAAACCTTCTTGCTGTGAAGTGACAACACTCACCTCGACATCAATCTGCTCCCCGTAAGCTGTGCAATCTGTTGTAAAAAAACAACAAAACAACACACAGTTAAAGCATCTGAACTCTAAATTTAACAACATCTAACAGAGAAATAGTGGAACTCTTCAAAAGTGATTGCTGTAAAGAATGAATAAATCTGGGTGTTGAAACTGGAGGTTTGAGGTGAAGTGAATGTTTGGACTGTGGTGTTGCAGGATGAGCAGCTGATCCTGAATCAATGTTGTTTTGACAGCTGAGCTCAGAGCTGAGGGAGTTTAACATGTGATCAGAATCTGACAGCCCATCAAACATTCTCACTTCATCAGTAACATGTAATATAAATCAATGCAGATTGATCTTTATTCAGAAAAAAGCTAATAAAAGTTTTGCTTTTAAATAAAAACACTGAAACATCAGTTTGTGCTTGAGTTGATTCTCACACATAAAGGTTTTAACTCATATTAATACTGTATTATATAAAGAATGGCTATATCTGGTATTACATAATGTGGCATCACAGTGAAATCAAAACATTGACAATGAATGGTTTTAATGAATCCTTAAAAAATACACTTTAAACATTTCTGACTAATCAAGTTGTATTAAAAGGTTTTAGTCCATCAGCTTTTACACTTCTTATCTGATGCTGCAGCAGATGCTGTGTTGGCTTCTTATAAAAAAAGAAGAAGTCAGGCCAGGATGAGTGATACTCTCTCAGCTTACAAATGCAAATTGTATGCACAACATTTAGAAGTAGCACTGCAGCACCACCTCTCAACCCACCCTCTCAGTCTAAACAGTGACCCAGAGTTAGAACAAAAACATGACATCACTAAAATCAAGCCGTTTACATAACTAAAGAATTTAAATCAGGTACAGCAAATAGAAATAAATGTTCTTTTATGTAAATTTAATACTTTTGCATAAACATTTCAGTGTCAGAGTTTCTCATTTTTACTCAGAATTTATATTTTTCAACGTCAGATTTGATTTTTGATCAATCATCAATCTGACCTTTCTTCCTGCTCTGTGCTGCAGTGAAGCATCTAATATGTCTTCAGTGATAAACTAAAAACTAATAGATTGTTTTGATGCATTCAGCAGCTTGTTAGTGGCAATTTGTGCATTTTTTGAATGATCTAATGGAACAACACCAGAACCAAAAATAACATGTGCTTCAGTTTAATGAAGAAGAAGAAGAAAAAAAACAAGAAGCATGCACCCAAGACTGGCCCAGATCTGCCAAAAAATACTCCCCAATGACTACACAAACAAGATAACAAGAGCTATCACAGAAAACTCCTAACTTGTTTGCCCTCGATACTCAAATTGAGAAACCTAAGTTATATTTAGTCCATATGATAAAGAGCCCTGTATACAGATCAAACCATACTAGTGTTGTAGAGTTCTAAATATAAATTAATTGATGAAATAAGCCACCTTGTAGATGATTTATTGAAGTTGTTTAACTGATTATTGCTCCCATCATGCTGTAATTTTTATATAATGATGATGTCACTTTTGGGGCATCCTTATTGGTGGTGATTGCTGTATTTATCAGTGGATCGTTGTGAATAATAGATCAAATATCTCTGTTTGCTTTCACATATTATTAACTATGAAGCCCAGTCTGGTGTAAAAAAATATTGCAGACGTTCTTTTGTTAGATTATTCCGTTTTGTGCCTTGACTAAACAAATGAATTAATCAAAAGCACAGTATAAAACATGTATCAATGTTTTTTTTCTCAGCTCTGCTGGAGCCATCTCCTCCGCTGTTCTCCTGTGTCGTTCCTGCTCTGTCTGCTGTGTGAGAAACAGCAGGACAGCGTTTAATATGATCTAAACCCTGTCATTCCCCCTCACTCTATAATGTAATGTTCTACAGTACATGGGTAGACAGGATCCTGGTGGGAACTAGTCTTAATATCCACTTTTATAAAAATAGCTGTCTTCAAAGTGACATAGCAGCCAGTCAAGGAGACACCAGATTTCAAAGTGTTCTCTCGCTCTGAACATCCATGTTCACTCTGGCTTTTGAAGCAAAGCATTCTGGACCATCGCATGTTATTCTTAATATTTCTCATGGTATGCAGCACCATGCTTGAAATCCAGCCTATTAATAATATAATAGTCATGTCTTATTGCATTTGAAAAGACATAAACTCACTATGAAACATTTGAGTACAGTTTCCTTCAAGGAGTATTTAATTTAAACTATCAAGCTCCCTTCATTTTTCTTGATTAAATTAAAGGCTTTCTGTTACCAAGTGTCTCTTTCTGCACAAGGTTTGGTCGACTTTAATCTCTCAGCTCATTTCACGTGTTTGCAAAGCTAAATTTAATCACCAGAGTAAATACGACGTGCCCTTTGATTACAGTAATAGATTTGTGCTTCTTGCTTGATAAAAGATAAAAGAAAATAAAAGGTCAAGAAAGAAAAGAAGTCCAGAAAAGCATTGAAATAGAGATTAAAATGGAAAATATGGAACTGCACCATCATTAAGCTGAGAGAGTCTTGAAATATCAGCTGTTTGTAATGAGAACTGATAGCAAGTGGGTGTAAAAATGAAGGAAAACAAACTAGAAATGCATTTTGTGACAGAATAAACCTACTGCAGCATGTTAACATTAATATCAATTTCTATCTGTTATTTAGTGTCAACAGACAAAAAAATATGTTTGTTTCTTTCTTGTTTTAATAGACTTGCTATCATCAGAAAATGTAAAATGATCACTGAAAGAGATACCACCTCAGATAAAAGCATCATAAAATACTATAACGCTACTTTGAAAGTCTGATTATTTTGTGTGATGGTTTCCAATATAATTTAAATCTCACCACCATCAGAATCCAGTTTGAACAATCTTCTGCTTTAAAGTGACACATGCTTAGAAGAAGACGTGACATCATAACAGAAGTAAATATAAACACATCAGTAGGCGTGTTCTGTTGATAACCTTTATGGACAGGATTTCTAGGCATAGCCGTGGTGTGGAGGGTGTCGAGTTTGGTGGCAGGAGAATCTCGTCTCTGCTTTTTGTGGATGATGTGGTCCTCCTAGCTTCATCAGGCTCTGACCTTCAGCTCTTGTTGGGGAGGTTTGTAGCTGAGTGTGAAGCGGCTGGGATGAGGATCAGCACCTCCAAATCTGAGGCCATGGTTCTCGACCAGAAAAGGGTGGCTTGCCAACTCCAGGTTGGGAGAGAGGTCCTGCCTCAAGTGTGTCAAGTATCTCGGGGTCTTGTTCACAAGTGAGGTAAGGAGGGAGCGGGAGATTGACGGGTGGATAGAGGCAGCGTCTGCAGTGATGAGGACGCTGAACCAATCTGATCATCCCAGCTGAGGAGTTGGCGGACTTCGTCGGGGAGAGGACGGCCTGGGATGCCCTACTTGGGATGCTGCCCTCGCGACCTGGAGCTGGATAAGCGGAGGAAGATGAGACATCAGTAGGCATGCTATTCTAAGGCTGTGCAATCAGAGCTTGCAAAGTTATAACAAAGGAATGAAGGGACGCTTGTTTCATTCATTGTTTAAGTTTGATCTTACAGCATCCTCTGCTAGAGAATCATGATGTCACCCACACTTCAATGACATGAGTCTGATGACTAAAGTTGAGTTGACAAAAAGCAGATGTATCTGATTTAGAACCATATATGGGGGTAGCCTGGATCTGATTTATAAACAAAGTGATAAAACCTACTTAATTAGTTTAAAGTGTAAAAACAGGTACATTTAGAAAATCCTTACAACAAACCAGATGCTAATTCCTGCTTCCGTCAAAGAAATGCTTTAAAACACTTTCGACACAGGGTTAGGGTTAGGGTTAGGTTAATCATGTTCTCACTCTACGATGCTCTGAGACCTGACTGTCACACTGTGCTTTATGAAACATGTCGTTCTTGAACACAACAGGGAGCTGCAACAACAGAACTTGAGGAGACACTTGGTCCAGAAAGGAATACTTGACCCCACCTCTACAGGTTTGCGTGAAGCGCATGCACGTTGACTGACAGTCGACAATGTGGAAATTTGAATTTTATTGGCTGAAAAATGTCGCCAGTCAGAGAGAAATCAAAGGGGTTTATAGGAGGAAGGAGGGTCTTTAGAAGAATAATAGATGTTGTGGAACTCTACCCATATATCATAGTTTAGAACTGAAATATAATTTGAAACATTTATAAAACTTTGATATATAAAAAATATTCCATATAGGAGCTTTAAGAGATTGAACAAAGTCACCAAGATTTCAACTTTCTGGTTGATGTTTCTCAAGCCTTGAGTTTAAGATTCTAACACAAAGTTTTTTTTAAACTGACAAATACTCGCCCTTACGGAGCTTTTGAGGTAAATTATGTGGCCACTATGCAAACATTTACTGAATATTTACAGCAAATGTTTGTTACTAGACTTCAAAAATGGTGTGAGAAATCTGAAAAGACATGTCAAAGAGGTCTTTAAGACTGAGGTGTAAAATGTGTAGGCTGCTTGAATGTTGGATTTTTGCATAAATGTATAAGTTTTAAGTTGAATGAATAATTCATGTTTGGCTGTGAGATCAGGCATCTCAAAGAAAACAACTGGCATAAAAAGAAAGCAGTAAAAATGATTGGTGGTATTACAAATACTGGTATAATATTCTGAAGAATGATTCTACTTTATGAATTCACAGCTTTCTCTTAATGCATCCCACCAATTTAGGAAAACCTAAAATAAAAACAATTTTTTTTCTTGATGAACCTTAATTAGAAACTGCCTTTTTTATGTAAGAAAAAAATACAGTCACACTGATAGCTATAGGAAAATAAATCTTGTTTCTTTTGTTTATAAGCAAATAAGTGGATTTATTCTTTTAAATGTTCACTTTCCCTCCCAAAAAATAATAAAAAAATACCCAGAAAGTGGTTATTTTGGAAGCAGATTCTCTACTGATTTCGCTTTAATTGGATGAACAACTACCCAGTTTATTTGTAATTAGCTTTTAATTGCAGATTAATAACCCCACCTATTCTGTAGACTTCGATAACATAACATTTCCTGTTAAGTTCAGCTGTCACAGCCCCATGACTCACATTTAATATCATGCCATAACTGAATCCACTTCAGAGAGATGTGGTTTTTGCCAATGGCACAACAAAGTAAATCAGTTGAAACGGAGGCTAATTATTGAGTGAAAAACAGTGCCGTGTGCAGCCAAGAAACTTTTATGTAGAACATTTATTGGCATTTAATTTAGAACTAAAGATACAGTAATTGTAATGCAATAGTAAAACCTGCAACCCTGTGTGCCTCTTTATGTGCAAACATGGCCAGGCATAAATTTGCTCTTATTATGGAACTGGTTTATCAGCCTCTTTGGGGTGCTTGGAGTGAAAATAACCAGCAGCAAACTCGTTTGCAGGCAAACTGAAATTCAAAGCAACTACTGTACTTTTAGCGGAGTGACAATAAGTGCTGATCAAAAGCAAACGGACAAAGAAAACGTTTAAATTTCCTTGAAAACTAGGAATACTCTCAATCATACTTAAATATGTCTCGCAGCATAAACCAGTCAGGAAGGTGAGATACAGAACAAAACCTGCAATAAACGCGTGGGTAAAGTAAACACAGCATTGTCACACAGATGTTTTTATTTGTCAAACTGAAACAGCTTTTGTTTGAAGCAACATATTTTTGGGGGGCTGTACAGAGTCTCTCCCTCCTATGCAGGCTTGAGTCTAAGCAGTTTTATAATCGGTGTGATTTCTGGATGGAGACGAAGGAGGTATAAGAAACAATATGTGAACATTTGACACAGAAATACAAAGACAGCATGGCTTTCCACTGTGTTTCCACTTTGGACCTGGAGACAACGTGTAGAAGTGGCAGATCTTTATGACCTGCAGAAACACAATGTGCCTGTGGACACCTTTGTTTCAGTCTGATACATCATGCAGACCTTCTCAGAGCTTTGCAGCAGGCCTGCTCCAACATACATGCTCACAGGAAGCTCGCTACAAAGCCCAGTCAGTGCAGGAGGTGGACAAGATACAGTAACATGGCTATAAAGCATTTAAGGGTCAAAATGAAAAAACAATATCGTTCATATTGTGCCTACGAACCCCCGAGCTGATTCACACCAAGAATATTTTCACATAATGATCATCTACAGCAAGAGCATCCAGTCTAACTCACACAAGTCGACTATCTGAGATATTCTCTCTTTAGACACATCAGCATCATTAAATCGTTCATTTTCTAATTATTCCAGTTCTTCAGTGACCTGGCAGAAAACGGTGATGCTCTAAAGAATGTCTTCATATTTTCTCATTGTGCACTTCATACATTTTGGATATTAATAAAAAACAGAATATTTTCCCCAATTTATGTATTACATGAAATGATAAAAAAGTTATTTTCCTTTTGTGAATGCATTACTTTTTCATTCAGTCTGCTGCCCCAGAGCAAATAAAATGTGTTCTGAAAAATATGAACTTATTTGCTTGTTGGGACTGAAAGCTGGCAAGTCTTAAATGAAACATGAAGCATAAAAAGGATGTGGTGCCTTTCAGGTTTTATTGTAGCACTCGAGAGCTTTGGAATGACTTGTTAGGAGGAGGCAGCGCTGGAGTAACCCAGGGCAACTTACTAAAATACTTTGTTTACCTCAGTTTTTTCAGCCAGACAGCTTTTAATTTACCAAAGCATGCAGCCACTAGTTGTATGCATTCAATAAAAACTGTAACCAGTGAAGAATTAGAAAGAACCGGTTAAAACACACATCTGTAATTCCATGTTTATGGTTACAATCTGCAGACAGTAGCTTTCACATCATTTGAAATTACCCTTACATTATTTATTATTTAAAAAATATAATAATTGTAAAGTAATAGTTCAATGAAATTGCTATGAACAGTATTCAACGTGCTGCAGAGTGCGCTTTGAACAGCCTCAGTTTGAAGAAACGTTAGTTCTGACTGGATTGAAGAGCTAATGGCTAGTTAAGGGGAGGCTGGTGTTAAAGTCAAAAGTTAAAAAATACCGTAATCCTAAATTCTCAAAACGCGTTCTGCAAAAACCTTAAAAACATTTACACAGCTGTAAATGTTCCATTTACACAGAATTCTGAGGTGATTTGCAGCAGAAGTTATCAGCTCTCTCTTTCTCTCAAACTGTTTTTGAATTATTTCAGTCAGAATAATCATGCAATGCAAATCTGGTGGCAATTTAAAGGTTTATTATGTTTTGCTCACATGAACCAATCTGAACTTTTGAAAACGGAGTTGTTTTAGAAAAGCAAAAATTCACATTGGAACTGTCCCCACTGGGACTAGCTGTTAGCTCATCAATCAGGTCTAATGGAATAAAGTCGCTCCAAACTGAGTTGTTCTAAAAACTATGTAAAGCAGGTAAAACGTTTCTATGAAGTTTTTATAGAAATGCACTTCAAAGGATGCATGTTTCATTGAAGTTCCCCTCAAACACTGAATTTGAGCTCTGTCTGGTTGTCATGGTTCATCATCATGACAGCAGCTTATTAATATGAGTGCTTTGTGTGTTTTGGAAGTTTCAATTATCATTGTCAAGGATAAAAACCGCTCCAATATCTGATGTACAGTATGCATATAGTAGATTATGTGTGAAAGTTATCGTCCTAACATGGGTTGTTATGAGTGACATCTATCCTGAGCTTTTTCAGTCGGTTCCACTTAGATCACCAAGACGACACGAGGACATCAAACACACATTTTATGAATATGACACCTAAAGCAAAAAAAAATTTAAATTAAAAAACAAATATTTGAAAATTCCAGCTATAATGCAAATAAAAATGTAACCTCAGGGTTTGAGCAGAAACCTATATCAGTTAAATAAAGCCTCCCAGCCTCATCGTCACATATACGTCTTCCTTTTTAAGCTTTAGAAACGTGTGGTGATGTTTCAGAACTATTTAAAATGCACATAAAAATAGGTCCCCAATTCAACGTTGTTTTGTTCTCAGGGCTGGAGGTTTTTAAATGATTTGTCATACTATACATCTAACGCACCATGCAGTTTCTTAGTCTTTTACATATATTACAAGAGATTTAATAGAGTTTTGATAGATGTTGACATGTCAGTGTCCCTTTGAGTAAAACCATGGCTTAAGGGGTTTAGTCAAAAACATATTTCATAACATGTTATCTCTACATGGTACCTTAGTCAGTTTAATTATGATATGAAATTGGCTAATAATGTCCAGTGAAGCACGACAGACAGGTTTCACATCTTCGTTAAAAAGTGACACTGTACAATACCTTCCATGGCAACGAGTTAAAACCACAGGGAGACCCCACCCATTTGATGACTCCGCCCCTAACCCCACCCCTATATTTTACATTAGTTCATTCCAAAGAGGATGGCAGAATAAAAAGACAAAGATCACGCTTTACATAAGGAACTGAAAGACAAAAAAAAGTGGAACGGGGGCAGGTTTTAAATGAAGTGTACAAAAAGAACTAACAGGAGCCCACCACAACTAAACACTTATTCTTGAAAAATCCATCGGAAATCAATTTCTTTTTTACAGGTTGAAGAGTTTTGTTTCTGAAGAACTGCATGATATACTCCAGTATCCCAAAGGACGGGTTAAGGTGGGGACGATGGCCAAAGAGACGGGGAGGAAAGGACGTCACTCTTCCTCTGTGCATCCCAGTATCTCTGCACGCAAAGTGATCCTGCCGTACCACGACCAGGGGAGGATCCGGATGAGCCGGGCGTAGATGGGAGGGTCTATCACGTTCTTTCTGTGTGTGTCATTGTCAAAGTTCCCCTGGAATACCTGGAAAAAATGACACAGTAGAGTTAGTCTTTTATATTTTAAGAAAACGTGCTTTGACTCAAATGAAGTACCAGAGGAAAAACAAAACGTTTAGTTGTCCTGTTGATGGCCACATGCAGAAAACTCTTTTTATAAATTCTTATTTCATTTTTTTGTTTTGTTCCCTGAAATAAATCATGCCTGAGCAGCTAATGACTGAAACTCAGCCAATCAGAGCGTCAATTCAAACACTCCCAGGACATTCACAAGAGCTCTATTATATTTCATGCATCACATGTGTTCCCATCAACAGATTTTCTTTTTTCTTTCCTGAGGAAAATTATACATTGTTAAAGTGGCGCAGCTGGAAGCACCACCTTCACAATTAGAGGGGGAAAAGAGCTGCCATTTCCCCTTTGTGCTGAATTGTGTTGATAATAGACGCGGTGGTTGGTCTGCTTTTCTTTCATCTCTGAAGCCCATTTTCTTGATTTGTCCTTTTTAGGTTGATAATAAAAAAGAGGATTTGTTAGAAACCAGGAAAACTGTCATAAAACTATTGTTTTTTTTGCACTTGTAGATGCAAAAAATGAAATTGATTTCTCCATGCATTATGGGTAACAGTTTAAAAGACAGTCTATTTATCACATAATTCATTCTCCATCATTGATCATGAAAAGCTTTTTGTTTTATTAAAAAACAGCAGGAATTAGTAAATTAGTATAAATGCATGAACACGTAGTGTTTGACTGAAGGATCTGATCACAGTGACCATCATGTCTGTGTAATTAGAAGGGAATGGGGTTCAGGGTTGTGCAGGATGGAAAATCAGTTGGATGAATCCAAACGTGGCGAAAACTGGGATTTACATATTTTGTGTTTTTTGTTTTGTTTTGTTTTGTTTTAATTTGGCTAATTCTTTCCAAATATTCAAAGGAACATAAGTAATTTGGCAGCAGTTTAGATCTCGTGTGTGATTTGTGCAAATTTAAAAAAAAGAGAAAAGCACATTTTGAACTCAGGCAAGTTTAGATAGACACTGACAAAAAAAAAGAGAAAAATCTAACAAAAGCTTATAAAATCTTATATAGAAAACAAAATGAAGGTTAATCATCACAGGTTCTGTGGAAACGGAAAGAACATTGCATTTCAACAAAGTGAATTTAAGTGACTTTAAAGTTAACAAAAATATATCAATTTAAATAATTAAAAAAAAACCTTTAAATGTGTTCACAAAAAATAATATAAATTGATTATTTAATATGTTTAACAAATTGTTTTACTTGTATTTGGTTGTCCAAAAAAAAAGTTTTCTTAGCCTTATTTAGAAAGAAAATGATTGATGAGTGATTTTTGTGACTTTTTTCAAAATGACTAAACTATAAAGTCTGACTGACTGCTGGCAACAGATTCAAGAAAACATTTCACAAAGAATCAATAACTGATCAAACGTTACTGTTAGAAAGCATTTCTAAGAGTGACACACTCTTTTTGCACTGTAAGCTTTTTGTTTCCAAAAAGCAAAGTTTTCTTTTCTTTTCTTTAACATTTCTTATCACAAAAAACAAGCTTATTTTTTTTAATTCACCAATATAAAATCAGCCCCCCCCCCCAAAATACATAGTTAACTTGTGATCAGTCAGTGGTGTAGTTTCTGTATGTCATAGTACATTTTACACACAGTTTAACACAAAAACATGTCTACAGACAAGCAAACAACACATCACATGGAGTCATATTGAACATCTAAAACAATGTTTAGTTGTATTTTCTGCCATTAATGATGATGGTTTTTGATCTAATCAATCACCTGAAGAGAGCACTATGATGATTTTAGATGACTGTGGTGTAAAAAAATGAAATATATAGTAAAAAGAAAAAGTTGATCCAACAGAAAAACTTGCTCCGACTGGAAAGAAGCAATTCAATAAGATTTCCAACTTAAATTTTTTAGTTTTTTTAGAACAAACCTGATAAATGAACTTGGATGAACTTATTTTAAACTCTTGTTACCAACTGAAGCTATTTTTTTAAGTCAGACCCTGATTTTCTTTTTACAGTGTAGCTGTCTGATCCTTTTCTTTGTGTTTGTGTTGTTTTTTTAAGCATAATCTATTTTTTAAAGATTTCATAATTTCCTTTTTCTCATCTTAAAAACCCTGTAAAAATGAATCATTTTGATTTTTCTGCCAACAACTGCACATCACCTATACGTCCTGTAATCTTTTTGATCATCTTCCTGCTGCAGTGAAATTCCTCCTGTCCCGTCTTTCTCGTCTGTGCTGGGGTGCAGAGTTTAGCTTGTCATCACACAAAGTGACAAGTAAACAACACGCCATCACATGGCATCCTGCTTTCTGTCTTTTCTCCTTCGAGTGTTGAATTTTACATATCTGTTCTCATGCTTTGCTGCTTTAATATATGTTTTTTTTTAGTTTGTTTATTTGAATCTTAGAGGCTAATAGTTTTTCAGGACAACAAACTCCAGCTCCTTAACCAACATGTTCTCACTCCCCACTCGTCAACATATTGACGCATGGTCAGCGTCCCTCTGCGGCGCATCTCAACGAGCGGGGTACACCCCTCCCGTCCAAAATGACGTTCAGGGTTCGCTCATTGAAAGTTATAGAGCTCCCTGAACGTCTGTACCTAACGACTTGAGAACGAGGACTAGGAGCCTGTTTCATATTTTAGAACGTTTTGTAAAATGTACTACGATCCTTTTACAGCTGATACTTGAAATTATTTGAACCTTTTTGTTCATTAGACTTCATCTTTAACATAATCTGTTCTGCCTCTCTAAATAAATGCAGTAAATTTTAGAATCAGCTAGGGTTAACCCTAGCTCTTTTTTTTTTTTACAACATAAACATAACTATTTTAATTAGGAAGAAAAGTCCGGTGGCCCTTGGCTTGAGATCATGTATGGATAAACGATTTTTTAAATAAAGTTTTTTTCATCACCGTGGTGACGTCATCGAACGCTACCGTGCCACAGGTGGGTCAAAACTATATTCCTTAGCTCTTTTTCATACCATAACACAAATAAACACACGTTAAAGCTCACTAAGTTGCTGATGTTACTTTTATGAGTTAATGGAAGCAATTTTGTGGAACAATGAGTGATTTAGGACATTTATAAATACGTATTTATCCTATAAACGTGTGTTTATTTGTGTTTTATGGTACAAAAAAGAGCTAAGGAATATAGTTTTGACCCACCTGTGGCACGGTCGCGTTCGATGACGTCACCACGGTGATGAAAAAAACTTTATTTAAAAAATCGTTTATCCATACATGATCTCAAGCCGCGGGCCACCGGACTTTTCTTCCTAATTAAATTAGTTATGTTTATGTTGTAAAAAAAAAAGAGCTAGGGTTAACCCTAACTGATTCTAAAATTTACTGCATTTATTTAGAGAGGCAGAACAGATTATGTTAAAGATTAAGTCTAATGAACAAAAAGGTTCAAATAATTTCAAGTATCAGCTGTAAAAGGATCGTAGTACATTTTACAAAACGTTCTAAATTATGAAACAGGCTCCTATAGTCCTCGTTCTCAAGTCGTTAGGTACAGACGTTCAGGGAGCTCTATAACTTTCAATGAGCGAACCCTGAACGTCATTTTGGACGGGAGGGGTGTACCCCACTCGTTGAGATGCGCCGCAGAGGGACGCTGACCATGCGTCAATATGTTGATGAGTGGGGAGTGAGAACGTGTTGCCTTAACCTAACCAATATGGTGTAAAGAATGGTCTCCATCCATCCATCCATCCATCCATCCATCCATCCATCCATCCATCCATCCATCCATCCATCCATCCATCCATCCATCCATCCATCCATCCATCCATCCATCCATCCATCCATCCATCCATCCCCAGTATTTTAGTAGTCGTCCTGCCCCTGGTGCTCTGTGTGTGCTGATGTGTGCTCACTGTGAGATGTGTTACATATATTCAAGGCAGGTATATAATAAAAAAAAAAACTTCTGTAATGGAGAGAAAAGAAAAACTCTCCTGTAAAGATCATTTTAGAGCTTAAATAAGGTCAAATGAATCATGAATTCTGACATTTTGAAACAATTAAATTATGAAACTTACTCACATTTTCATTAAACAAATGACCTTTCAAAGTCGATCCGATTTTGACCATCTCTGAAGTTTTGCTGCTACAATAGTCTGAAATAACTACAGGTTTATGAATAGTGTTTAATGTGAGTCCAATTAAACCATGCAGCTGTACTACAGATGGTTACTTTATTTCAAGACACTAAAAAACATCTCCAGAATGGAGGAGTTATCCTATAAAAATAGCTCTGTTAAATACAATAGATAAGATTATTACAATAACACTCCGGCGGTCCAGAAGAACATTTTGGAGTTTTTTTGAATAAGTTTGTCACTAAGTTTCTGACTCAAATGACAACATGCTGTATTCTTGTTAGGTAAAAACACACTGATGCAACAAAAAATAGTAAACCAACCAGTTTAAAGAAGCACCAGCACTAGTCCAGAACTTTAGCTGAATAAAATAGATTTAACTGTGCCTTCAGCCTGGAGCAGGAGTACCCTCTCAGCCCCTTACCTATTGATTTCTCTAGCTGGTGGAGTCAGGAGCACATTGGACGGGCCCTCTGCACCCCTGGTGCTATCACACTGCCCACTCTATTATTTAAACTTGCTGCACAGGTCAAGGGATCAAGTTCCCCAGGTCTATTTGCCCTCTGCCCTCATCTGGCCTGATCCAGCCGTGGTGCAACAAATAAAAAAATCTCAGCTAGGTCTTCACTGAAAGGTCATCAGTAGCATGCCAGCTTAGACAGGGCAGTTTCACTCAATTAAACTCAGGAACACAAGTGCTTCTTTTTAATAGCTTGTGAAGTGTTTTTCCCATCCCGAGGACCACTGAGGCTTACGACTAATACTTCCTAGGACTACGGAGACCAAAATATGACTATTAGGGACCAATCTTACAATGATTGTATTCATAGCTATCCTCATGACCTGGAGGGAACTGAGGGCTCTAATGCTAAATTAACCCCATGTCACCTGTGAAACACTTTTAAGCATAAATCAATTACTTTTGTGCTTGATTGCCCCCATCAGCGAGCAGTGTAAATATTGACCCGAGCGGCCGACAGTGGCGTGATGGTGGGAAGGCGTGTGGCCAGGCGATAGGAGGAATTATGGGATGTTTAAATAGTGGACTGTGTTGTTACTGGTTTCAGTAGCGAGTGTTGTTTTATGGGATTTGCGTGTAAAGAGAAAGCAAACAAGCCACTCAATAGATTTTTGCAGAGGGATGCGATGCGCGCCGCTGTGGCCCGCTTTGACAACATCTGTATTCCAGCAGAGCCTCCTCTCTCAATCTGGATCTAACTGCCTGAAGCCTCTGCCACACAGGAGCTGGAGGGGGGAACCTGAGACGAATACTTAGAAGCCTCCGCCGCTGTGCTCGAGCCAGGCGCGCGCACGTTCACGGCATATACACCCCCTCTGCCAAGTCAAGCATCGCGGCTCGCCAGGAGGGGCCTCGGGAGGCCGGCGGCATAATGTGTCCTCTAGCATTAATGGCTGCTTCAGTTGACTGAAGGAAGAAAACACCTTGAAGAAGCATACATTTAAACAGCCACTTGTCTCTCAGAAGTCTCATTAAACACGCCTGCCCTCTGTTAGAGAGCACACTCACTCCGAGCATCACAGGTCCTGCTTTGAATTAAACAGCAACAACACACGGGAGGAAGGCGCTTACAGAGGAAATGTGTGAAAAATGTGTCTAAGACAAAAAAAAAAAGGGAGAGAAAATCAATTAATATAATAGTTTCCTGGAATGTCACCAGTGCTTTCCTCTCCTGTTATTTCAGATGATGTGTTTTTTGTGTTTTTTTTTAGCGCCTCATGTTCAAAGCTGAGATTGCTTGATAGAAAATCCTGCTGAGTATGCGGCGGCTCTTCGCCAAAGATCCTCACGAGAGTCATAATATCATCAAGCAGCAAATTTTAAATTTAGAGGTGGAAAAAGATATCAGGGAGTCAGCTGAGTTCATTAACTGATGCACCGCAGTCAAGTCCTCCTTTAGGTCCCCAAAATATATTCCCTCTTTCAAATCCTATTTATAATTACTCAGATTATCTGTGTAAACCCTTCAAGTTTGTCTGAAAATATTATGCATGAGCACATGTCTTCCTATTAGGCCAAATGACTTATACACATCTTCCATTATTAAAACTTAATTTTCATGTATTTATGTATGCTGTCTCCCCAAGTTAACAAAACGATGATTAGCTTATGAATTTAATTATTTAGGAGGAAAATTAAAGTGACTCTGTAGATTAAAACAGAATGTTATATCACATATGGGCGCCCAAACATTTTGATGCATGACTTCCGCCATCTGCACATCAGCATCATATAAAGATAAAGTAAGGCTTATCGCTTAATAACAGCAGGAGAGAAAGGCAAACAGTACCTCTGCTGCCAACAGTATATGAAAGACAAGAGGCTGCGGTTTTCGCGTGCACGTCTTCCTGATAACAGCGCCGCACCGTCTCTGTTGTGAGAGACATGTAAACTGTGCTGAAGAGCCGCAAACAAGAATCTGAGCATGGCACAGACCGGGCTGACAGCAGGGTCTTATCTGATCCAGAACCGAACGGAGGAAAGAGAGCAGACCAGGGATGTTCTGTTGAAGATAGAGATAAGGAGAAGATCCCTCTAAAAATGGACATCTCTCAGGTAATATCTGCCCATTTGACATTTGCTGTTTTGTTTTTTTTTTGTCTGCCTCAGGCTCAGGTTCACATCCATCTTCTTTTTTCCCTGCTGACAACACCTACATAGGATGGGCCCTGTCCTTGGTAGTGTGATATATATTCCTTCTGTTCCTGAAGCTGTACCTGTTATCCCCCAGTCTGTTTCTATGTTTGTTTTGGCAAAGACGTGTTCCTGAACACACAGCCTGCTCATTAACATGCAGGCAGAAAACTTGATCCAAATCGTAGCAAATTTGTTTAGAGGTTGAGATTTCTGCTCCAATCACAAAAACCTAATTTTAAATATTAAAAGTATCATCTTGCTTTAATTTTGTTACGTCTCCCAAATGACGTGTGCACGTCCAGTCCTTCCAAGGGCTAAACTTTTAAAGTCTGCGCAAGTTCAGATGGCCAAATGATGGCAAACACACCAGCGTGTAAGATGCACATAAGAAAAATGAAACCCTTGTGCTCTGTGAAACAGCATCCAGCAATGTTATTCCATACACTTCTGTTCAGTTACACTTTATGCACTCTAACTGTCTTTTTGGACATCCAAGCGCCCATAGGGCTTGTTTCTGCTTTAAAAGCACCGTTGTCTGTCAAGTGTTGCTTATGTGAGTTCTTGATTGTTAACAGATAATAATTCTAGCATGATAAAAGTTATTTTTGTCCCATAATTTGTCTCGCCTCGCCTACATTATCCAGGTCTGTGTCACGGGGGCAGAATCCCAACCAGGGAGTCCCAGACCGTCCTCTCCCTGGCCACCTCCACCAGCTCCTCCAGCAGGACCTCAAGGTGCTCCCAGACCACATTGAAGATGTACTGTCTCCAACGTGTCCTGGGTTGACCCGGGGACCTACTACTAGCAGGACATGCCCGAAACACCTCCCCAGGAAGGCGTCCAGGAGGCCCAAAACTCATGACCATCGGTGAGGATTGGGACGGAGATTGACGGGTCATAATTTGTACTACCATAAATTATTATCACAACTAAATGGCACAACGCTGACACCTGCTGATGGAAATCAGTACCTGCAGCCTCCTTAAAATGTGAATTCTGGATAGTGTTCCCCATCTGGAGGAGTAATTGTAATAAATAATCTATTTCAGTATTGACCAAATTAATTGTGATCATGATTGTTCCCATTACCTTGTCTTTTCCCTGTTTCTGGTCTTGATATACGTTCCACCTCTCCCCATCATTACTGTAAGCCACTTTGTACGAGCCAACGAACTGGACGTGTCCGAAGTCTTTAGCTCCCTGGGTGATGATCCCTGTGACCTTTGTCGGCACAAGCAAGTCCACCTAGGAGAAACAAAAGAAGATAAACAGAGAACGTGAGACCAGCAGCAGAATGATCAATTCCGTCGCCTGAGAGATTTAACAAGTGAAAAAGTGCCAGACATACTCGTCTCTTTTTTTTTTGTCTTTTACAACAAAGTCGGCATCATTTTTCTTCCTATGTCAGCGGTAGATTTACTGAATAAAGACACCGGGTGCAAGTCAAGTCAGCTTCAATTATTCACAGAATATTGAACAACAAGGCTAAGTCAAAGACCTCGCCTCAGCAAAATAGAAATTGCACGCTGCAGCAGCTTCAGAGACCCGCGCTGCTCCATTTGGCTTAATTTTTAATAGGATCTCATTTGTTGCAAAGAATTTACAGTGCAAAGTTTCTCAGCAGTAAACACAGCGACTGCTACTCAGATTAACCTCTTTGGTGCTCATTTGTGTTTAATTTCCCTAAAAAGTATTAAAAGAAGTTGGTTCAAGACAAAAATATTAATCCAGACTCAAATATGAAACTGCTTAACAATAAGTAGAGATGGATATTTGCTGAGTTAATTATGTTGAATGAATAATGCATGTGAGAACAGGAAGTAGAAGTTAAGTGGAAGTCATTTCCTGCTAACATGGGCATTATAGTGCAGTGCATTACTCACAATATAAAGATCAAGGTTACCATTATATCAAATGCAGCAATCTCACTTTTCTTCCATCCTTGTGAGGAAGTTGATGTTCATTCCACACAGTAAAAAAAACTTCAATACTGAAGATATGAGGCAATAAAGTCTATAAAATCCCAACATTCCCCCATGTGTGAAGGATTATTCTGTTTTATAAGCATGTCTGAGGAGAAAATTCTAAATAATTAATAGCACTCCCTTGACATTAATAGCTTAAATGTCACTGTAAAACTGTCTTCATACAAATCAGCGCAGCACCAATTCTCCCATCAACACACAATGAGAAACTGGGCTCAACTCGGCGTTTGGCCGTGACACAGATAGTGAGAATTTACAGGCACAGAGAGAGCAGCAGAGGAGTGTAAGCACAGTGGTTTTTATTTATTTTTTTATCCTTTTGCTGAATACGCTGTATAATACCACCATACATCAAAATAATTGGCCTGGACTACATATTCAGAGACACTCTGCTCTGAAATAAAAACACACACAAGAGGGCGTGCCCCGTGTAGATAAAGATACTAAATAAACAACAGGAAGTATCCGCAGCTCTGCTCTGGTTTTGACGTCTCAGGACATCCGAGAACAGAAACAAAACATCTTATGGAACCCAAAACAAAATAAGATTATTTAAGAGGCATTGCCTTTTAAAAAGTAAAAAAACCCATCTATTTGACAAAAACCTTGTTGACCTTATGCTACTCTGCTCAGCTTTTTCTGTTTTTCTTAAGATGCTGGAGCATTTCTTGGCCAGAGGTTGCTCAGATGGCAAAATTTGCTGGAACATTCATTTAAACAAACCAAAGTTCGGAGCCCTCTGCAATCAGCTCAGCTGGTCTACATTAATACGTTATAAAAAATGGCCTGGAATTATATATTCCAGTTTAACTGCATCTCGATTTACCGGTCGGTCTACGTCCCAATCCTCACCTATGGTCATGAGCTTTGGGTAGTGACCGAAAGAACGAGATCGCGGATACAAGCGGCTGAAATGAGTTTCCTCCGCAGGGTGGCCGGGCTCAGCCTTAGGGATAGGGTAAGAAGCTCGGACATCCGGGAGAGACTCGGAGTAGAGTCGCTGCTCCTCCATATCGAAAGGAGCCAGTTGAGGTGGTTCGGGCATCTGGTAAGGATGCCTCCTGGACGCCTCCCTCGGGAGGTGTTCTGGGCATGTCCTGCCGGCAGGAGGCCCCCAGGTCGACCCAGGACAAGCTGGAGGAAATACATCTTCAGTTTGGCCTGGGAACGCCTGGGCGTCCCAGCTGAGGAGCTGGTGGACTTGGCCGGGGAGAAGGTGGCCTGGGCTGCCCGACTTAGAATGCTGCCCCCGCGACCCGGACCCGGATAAGCGGAGGAAGGCGAGGCGAGGCGAGTTTAACTGCAAAAATCTCAAAAACGTGACTGTGTGGACTGAAGTCTTTCCTGGCTGTCTGTAATAGGTGCTGCTCTGTAAGGTGGATTTATCTCATCAGAGCTTTGTGACGCTCCACTTTCCTCCACAGCACGCTGCGCTTCCCCATGATAAACAGGAGCTTTACATGTCACATATTCCATGCAGCAGGCCTATTTCACATCAGACATTTTGACTTGAAAATGTAGGGAAAGCACAAGTGTATCATTAACATGGGCTGCATTCCACTTCTGGTGCTGTGTACATTGAAAAAGGCTTGCAAGCAGCAGAATTTCCTTTAAATGGAATGCAACCCTCGTTAACACACCTGTGCTTTTTCTGCTCGTTCAAGTTAACATCTCTGCCACAAAATAGAGCAACTCTTATTAGATAGAAATAGAAATGGATCAGTACGTTCACACTGAGATTGGTAAGGTTTAAACCTGGATGGTGTTTTGAAGTGGAGAGGACTATAACCTTGACTTTAATGGTGAATTTAAAAGATACTGATTCATTATGTATTGTAAGGTTATCATAAATAAATTAAGCTTTTAGCGCCTAAGGATGTTTTCACACCTGCAGTGTCGAGCCTGTTTAAATTGAAGCCTGGTCCATTTTCTTCCTTGAAGTGATTCCTCTGTGCAGGTGTGATCCCAATAAAAGAACCACACCAAGACCCAAAGACCAGAGGAACTACAGGTGTGAAAACACCCTTAGATAACAGTAAGAACCCTGTCTAATAATGGACTGACAGCAAACTCATAGTGCAGAAACTTATTAGAAAAACTGTCAAATCGATAAAATGAGCAAACACGGCCCCCTACTGGTAGATTGTTTCAGGGTAAGGCTTTTAGCCAAACCCTCAGAGGTTCTTCATTCCTCAGCAGGCAAAAATCAAACCTGCTTAAATATAAAATACTAGCACTCATGCTAACACCAGAAGAACATTTTTTTAAAACAATACAAAAGTAGTGTGGTTTAAGTGAGGTTCCTTTAAAGGCTGACATCCCACTGTGTGCATAAGAAGGCGTTCAAAGCAAACGTCTGACTCTTCCAAAGACACCTAAGTAGATCAATCCCCAGATCCCTGTTTGGAGGAAGTTAAAGTGATGAAAGTAGGACAAAAGTTTGCGTGTGGACACTTAATGCTGCGGTTACAAGTATGCGTTTATGCAGATCCTGCATAGTACACGTACACGCTCCATTTGATGTGAATTCACTATTTATGAAGTTTTCCCATCAAATAAATTCTGCATGCCCTTCCATTCGTGTGTAACAGCTCATTGCTGTTGCAGCATCCTGCAATGGACATAAATACATTAAAGCAACAGCTCTGTTACAGTGACAACATCACCACAAACCCCCTCGAATGAAAGGGGAAAGGAGGAAATGGTGGCAGGTGCTGCTTAGTTGATTCAGAGGGGCATGACACCTCACATTGGGAGGCTTTGATTATGCTCCAGTTGCAGAGCATAGAGGTAATCTCGTTCTACCCAGACAGTCGAGTCTGCCACCAAAACAAAGGCACGCTTGAAGTGAAACCTGTAATTGCTGTCACAGGTAGCGGTCAAAAAATACGACCGCCCCTAGCGACGCCGGCTCTCAACACTTTGATGGCCCAAACTGAATTAGGGAGCGAGATAAGCTTGTTACAGCGAGGTCTCTCCTCCGGCCCCCGCCTTCTGTTCTTTCTTCCATCACATCCTCAATCCTGTTCGCTCCTCCGTGAGCGTCTCACCCCGACAAACCGGGAGCGTGTGAAGTCTTTGTAGCAATCTCTGAATGCTCGTGGCAAAGATGTTCCAAAGGAACGAAACAAGAATTAATTTCACAGCTTCACCTCTTGTTTTTCAGATTACAAGGTGAGATTATTTGAGCTCTAATCTAGCTTTAGCCCAAACCGAGGCAGCACATCCGGATGGCAGATAGGGTTAATTGGCTAATTGGACTTCTGTGCAGTTCTGCCAGACAAACACTTTCAGGATCTCTGCTGCCTATTAGGATAAGGCTTGGTGTGTAAATCGCATGTGCCTATTTGAAGTGACTGTGCCATTGCAGGATAACTAGATTTATACAGCTATAGGCGTCTTTGAAAAATCCGAATGAGGCCAAGTCTCCTTTTTTTTTAATGAACACAGCACATACATCTATAGCGCTAAGATTCTCCCACCAGCTGTGCTGATTTCATTGTAGGTGATGAAGATTCATTTAATCTTCACAGTCTGAAGGGAATGTGTGTGTGTAATGCATAGTTTCTGTATATAGCTCATAGCTCACGGGGCAGGATTCAGAGATGAGTTCACACAAATGGCAGAGAAATAAAGAAGACGGCGCTATGGTCCATCAACCCCACATCACCATGGCAATCATTAAAGCTCAAAGCCATATTTAGAGCATGAAAACATCATCCCAATGCTTTTCTCACACCATGGGAAGTTTAATAAACCTATACCAGGTCTATTTTCATAACCATACATTAGAACCCCTGTACTTTACGTGGTTTATGCTGAATACAAAACGTGACATTATTAAGAGTCATCACCTGATAAACCCAGCACTAGAGCTCTGGAAGGCTTTGCAGGGGATCAGGGAACCAAACAGGAATACGCTCATGTTTTATAGCTGACTTTATGGAAAACATGGTGAAGGTTAAACATGCACTAATCCACTGCAACACAAAGGAATCAGCTGTCTGCAGACTGTCAATACTTTCAGTTTGTAAAATGTATGCTCTGCTGTTTAAAACCGTTTTACAGTCCTTAGAGTTCTGAATTATGCAGGTTTTTAAAAACAACAAATTGGCTCAACCACGGTGTTTAGGAGACTAAGCTAATATTATTGTTTAAACACAGAGTCTAGTCTGACTGTGTCCCATTTATTTGAACTTTTTCCAGAAGGTTTTATGTCTGTTTGCTCTGGGCTCTCTAAAGAAACTTTATCAAGTTACACCATGACTATTCTGCAAATCCGTTGACTGATTTCAGATCTAGTTACATGCAAAGACATTTTTATAATCTGAGAAACATACAGTATAGAAGAAAACCTAAATCACCAGTGTGAGTAGCTGAGTAGGTAAATGCTGATAAATCGATACGTATTTTAACCTTAAGTCTGTAAAAAGAGACGACAATGCTGTGTGCAACCATTAAACTCAAGTGAAAACAACATCTGCTGGAATGAGTTTGCATTCAGAGACAACCAGACAAAAGCACAAACTCTAACATTTGATATTTTTGTCTCACAGAAGAACTTTTTTTTTTTTTTTACAAAACAGATTCTGTAGTCACACAAATCACTATTCTGTGTTTACACTGAACAACCTGCAGACCATTCTCAGCAGTTATACACAGCTGCAGGTCACAATGAATAAAACAAGTGAATAAAAATAACGTCTTCTGTGAGATAAATGCTGGATATGACCACAGCAGATCATTTCACACATAGAGAGGATGAAAGCCAACAGATATGTTTTCACCTGACTGTTAAACGCTGTTTCTTTAAAGTAACATTAAATGAAACTGAGAGGAGATTATTTTTGTTTATTTTTTTATAGAGCGATGCATGGTTTAATGATCTGTGTGTGCTTCAGGTTACAGGTTAATTAGGTAGCAGGTTTACAAATGTGCATCTTCGTTTTAACTGCTAGTTTGATAAAATGCCTCTAATCACCTGAGGCTGGTCACCTTTATTGTAAAACACAGCAAAGTATTAAGAGAGCTGCAACATTTTTAGCACATCATCTTACACTTGTATTCACAATATTTGTCTAACTTATTCTTTCTACACAAACTTGAACTTCCATCCTTTTACTGCTTCACCACTGTGAGATGCATCTGTTTGTTTCTCACTCTGCAATTTGTCACATCATATTGGATCTGCAATCAGTTTACAAGTTAAAAGGCTGTGCATTACCGAACAGTGCATGATCTGCTTTTGAAAAATAACACTTTCTCCATAGGCACGCAGGGCACACCAGACACACACACACATGCATGTGCGCGCAAAGTCAATCTCTTTTCTAACACCTTTTGTGATCATTGTTTTTCCACATGGGGTGATGAGGTGTCAGAAGGTATAAATGCCTGCTGAGCGTTCACGCGGTGAAGGTGTGTAGGCAGTCTGAAGTTGCCCTGAAGCATCCAGCATAGAAAAGGCAACGTCACAGTGGGAAAGCATCACAGGCAGGTCAACATTCCACCATGAACCTAAACATTTTCCTTTCTTTCCTGATACTTAACTTGTATCCGCCACTCTCAGGAGGCTCAGAGTGAGACGTGAAATGCTGTGTCCCCAGAGACAGAAAGCCATGTGACATTTACTGTCTTGTCGGGAGGATATTTGCCTCGGATCAAATTGTGAGTCTTTTCTTAAAGTTAAAATGTTGGGAAAATGAACAACTCAGAGCAAACTGCAACTGAAAAGCCAAACATTTCTACATGGATTGAACCTTAAAAAATAACATCCTCCCACTTCCTTCTTGCTTCTCTTCACTCTAATCTTCCTGCCAGCACATTTGCATGAAGAATTGGTAGCTAAAGAAAAATATTTATACATGTTCTCTGAAAATGTAAACAATTTGTACATCCCCCCCCCAAAAAAAAAAACAAAAAACAAACCCTAATGCCCTTAAAATCTCCATAAAAGCAAATGTGATGATTCTCATGTTTTGCTCTGAACCACAAGTAGTAATGACAATAAATCACACTGAATTGGGACGTTCAACGCTTAAACAGGTTTCATATTTGTCTGGGTAACTTGGGGCATTAGATGCAGCTGCAAACAAAGTTGTAATGTTCTCCAACAAATCAAATCTACTGACCGGCTCTTTAGAACAAACAATGAGCACCAGTTTCAGTTGTGAGAACTACTGGTAATTTTTTGTTTGGCTTTTTTTCTGCAGTTACATACACATATATGATAGTGTCACACAAATGTGTGTACACACACTCACACACACTCAGTCAAGCTTCTCCCTTGCTACTCCAGAGGGGAGGAGCACAAAACATTACATGTCCAAAGCTTATTTCCCATGCGACCGATGTCATCTGAGTTAACTGACAATCTAAAAAACTAAATGTGATAAAGAAAATGCTGCAGCATCTGGGTGCACTCTTCCAATAATGGGGAAAAAAACAAAACAAAAAAAAAAAAACAAATTTGCCAGAAAACCATCCAGTTCAAGTTCCAGATCAACCAATAAAATGCATCACCATGTAAAATCCAACTCCTGGCTGTGAAAATGGCAGAGGTGAAACAAAAACCTGCTGATTCTGACACCAAAAGTGAAGATGACGTCTCTAAGGGATAATGACACCAAATCCAAATCTCATTCCTCCCAGTGATTATTTCCTGGATAATATGAGTTAGCAGAGACCTGCTTTCTAATGAATAAACGAGCCAGTCTTTTGAACAGTTCTCTGAAGAGAACAGCTCCTCAAGAACTGGTTGCTTAGCCATAACTCTAATCTCTAACTGCAAACAAACTATGACAATCATACTGATATTGTGGAAATTCTATTGTGTTAATTTAGTCACAAAAGGTCTGAATTATTCATGTTTGGTTGAAATTTGGTTTCCAATCCCGTCCTCTTAGATTTAGAAGAGTTCCACAATAAAACACAGACTCGGAGGCTTGACAGAAGAATTGACTTTATATTTTTTGGACATGATCAAGATTCAGGCAACATGACAAAAAAAAAGTCCCTGTGACCTATGCAAGGATGTCAAGAGCCCCTGCAAACTTTTTCACTTTTATAGAAATTCCTCACAATTTGTCATCCAGTCAGATTCTAGCTTTTGAGTAAACTCTATTACTTTTTCTCTTTTTAAAAACAAAGTAAAAACAAAACCGGCAGCTATCTGGGCAAATACTGTCAGTAAACCCATGTGAGATCAAGGTCTTCAAATTGCAAATCAGCTGCAGCACATGAGTGTTGATCCTTCTTACGTTTGGAATGGCCACATGACTTTAAAACTACCATTACGCCATTAAAGCCCAATAGATACATGTTTTTGTTTCTTGTCTGCACGACACCTGGTAATTAAATCTCTGTCATGCAGCTAAACATCAAGTACATTACTCAAAATGTTAAGCATGCCAGCGATCATGATGCACAAATGTCTCAAAAACAATCATTTTTAAATGTTTCAAAATCACAAGAAATGAATTAAGGTGTTGGCATTACACAATCATTTTGGTGTAAAAATGTATTAGAGGATGTAACTGAAAAAAAAGATGTTGTATGTACGGTCAAAATCACAGTGAACCTGTTGTTTTTAGCCCAAACGGAGCGTATTTATGCATCAGAGCAGATGAAAAGCCTGAAAATGCACTGAAACTGACAGATGGTAAACATGTTGTTGTAATGAGCTGCTTTTAGGCCATAATTTCAGACTTCCATGTGTAGCTGTTTCAGATTTATTCATGCCATCTCTTGATAGCAACAGCAGAGAGAGATGCTGATCGCTACATCTGATGTTTACTGAGGGGAATTTTAAAGAACATCCTACCTGTTTGTGACTTAGAACAGTCACTAAAGCTCATCAACGTCAATATAAAAGTTTTCAGGAACCAAAAAAAAAAAGATAATTATTATAAAAACTAAATACAGGAAGAAAATCAGCAACAATTTAGATCATTTAGTGGAACCACAGCATGGATTTATATGTGCAAAATACATCCTTGGCAGCACCCCAGACAGTGCACTTGGTGAATTTTACACTCTGCTTAATGCTCACTCAGACAAGATGTCTGATGGACTCTCAGTCACTGATAAAATCTAAAGTAGTCCAACTGTGTAATCTCATTTGAAATCAAACCTGTAATTCACGAAGGAGGAATAAATGTAGCTCCTTAAATTAAATAAAAACCACCAGACAAAGTAAAAATATATATACCTAAAGTACATATTCTTACACTTCAGTTTTAAATGGTTCTGCAAGGATCTGATCATAAGTGTTTAAAATGGTAGGGTAGAAAATAATAAAACCACATGCACACAGACTAGAGAGCGAAGTCACATTCACTCACTTTTATTTAAAGTGACTCGAATGTGAGGAACTCATAAAGGGAGAAGGGTGCTGCAGCTAAGTGAGTGTGATAAGAATGAATCAATAATATTCTAAAACTCATGTCATTCATGAGCAAAAGTGGCATTCTTATTCCAACACTCATATCCTTTACTTAACTTGAAACATTCATTACTTTACCACAGAAAACCACGAAGCTTCTTAAATACATTCTCTGCTCTTCTGCTGGACATAAATATGTTTTAAATAGAGGTGCACGTGGCTTTAAGATGATTAAAAACCAAAAATACACATGCACAAAGTAGTGGACCCAATCTCCGTTACACTGATTCAAGATCTGGCGTGTTCACTTCTGACAGTTCCTGCAGATCCTGCGATTACTGAAGGCACCGCTATAAACTCATGGATCAATCATCCTAAGATGAAACAGATAAATGCAAGATGAAGAGGGAGAGGAGGGTGGGACTGAAGGAGAGAGAGAGATGAAGACCAGGTTGTGGTGTTGGAGGATAAGATGGTTTTCTTGGATAATGAAAACAAAAGAGCTGCTTTACACAAATTCCAGACATGTACGTGTAAGGGTCTAGTTGGAGGGAAGGAACGCTAAAACCACCCGACTGAAAGGGAAAAGCAGATGGATTTAACAGCCCTTTTGAAACTTCATTCGGATGCTAATTGAATCAGCATACTTGCTGCGGGGAAATTGAATAAAATGGAGAGGAGAAAGAGCCATATTGGGCAGGATTAAAATAAGGCTTGAGCGATAATTCCAAGCATTTTTTTTCTTTTCCCAAATGAGAACGCATCTTTTCTAATAGTCTTCCTAAATTCTCAGATGTTTTCAGAACGATTGAATCAATTTGAGCTAGGAGACTATCTTAAACCAATGGTAACTGTCTAAATAAGTTGCCCACCCCCCAAAAAAACAAAAAGATAAACATCAGGTTTCCTTTAAAAACTCTTTTCCACAGAAGTCTGCAAATGACTCAACAATCACAAACACACAAATAAACGAACTTGCCAAATCTTACAATTATCCCCACACTGTTCATGGATACACTCTGCAAATGTGACCGAGGCTCTCTGATACGGAGCTGGCACATCTGCCAAGGGAAATGCTGGCAGACGCGTTTGCAGCGCGGTCATCTGTTGTCCTGGCTTCCTAAACTCAGCAGATCTTATCCAAGAACACAAAAATCATCATGCAAATCAGGTAATGCATCAGACACAGTTACTGTAAATATCTGAATCATGGTGGTGACGGACTAATGGGACATTTTGGAAATATGTAAACTTTAGTACCAGCATGTAAATATACATTTTTGTCAGTGCTGCAGCAGAATAAAACCTACACCTGATCAGGCAGAGTTGATGAATTTCATACTAAGAGCACAGCTTCTAAATTGTGTGGGAAGGAAATATTGGAAACACACAATGTGAATGATAGATTTAACACACTTTTAATCACATAAATAAAGAAATCCAGGCGTTAAACTAGTTTTTTCCTCCAACTGAGTTTTATTACATCCAACAGGGCAGTTGACACTTCTTTACCACCCTGTGAAACCTGATTAGTAAAGTGCTCCATGCTGATGTTTTCATCAGTTTTAATGCTTGTTGGAGTTACTAAAACCCTTTCAAGGCACAGGATCCAAAGATTTACTGAGGTTGTTTTTGCCTGATTGCATTTTGTAAATGGAAAGGGACTCTCCATAAAGTTTTTGGAATGAAAAACACCCATTTAAACCAGGAGGATTTTTTACCCAGAGATTCAAGATATTGGATGTTAAAGTCAGAATCGTTGGGTATTGATAGCAGATAGTGGTTTTGTCTGAGCTAAAAAGGTAACATCCGGCATGGAAGCTTGTGAAAGTGGCAAAAAAGCAATAGTGTCAGCTCTGTGAGCCACAACTCGATGCACAAAGCTCCAGAGTACTGTATGTTTTTTCTTGTAATTTATTACTTTCTCTTTTATTTCCATTCCGATTTAATTAGGATGAACTCCATTCACCTCAGAATTTGAAAC
Organism: Callopanchax toddi; assembly: GCA_006937965.1. Classification (NCBI taxonomy): domain Eukaryota; kingdom Metazoa; phylum Chordata; class Actinopteri; order Cyprinodontiformes; family Nothobranchiidae; genus Callopanchax; species Callopanchax toddi. Next base: position 5,303,227 of record SSNR01000009.1, on the reverse strand, counting down.
CCTGCTCTGAGAATGAACCATGGTTCAGTTGCATGTGTTACACAATTAAATACAGTTTTTTTTCAAAGTTAAATTATGAAGTTTGTTTAAAATAAACTTAATAAATTAACTTGGATAAAACTAATTCATTCACTTGTAACAAACTGAAGCAACTTTTTAAAAGTTAGCCTCCTGTTTTATTTTTTACAGTGTTAGCTAAAACAAACATATTGACTACTTTTTTTTCTTATTTTTGCATAATAGATTTTTTACTTTAATGCTCAATATTTCCCTACATCCTGGTCCATTTGTGCTGTTTTTGGTGCGTACCTGGCTGTTAATTATAAGACTGTAATGTTTATGTGCATCTATGATTTACATTAAAACTCCTGTAGGTCCATATTACTTGCTAAATATTTTTGCCAAATTACTCTAAATGTTTTTGCAGTGCATAAAAATATGTGCAAAACACTTTAAGAGCCCTTTTGTGTTTTTATCCTTTAAGTCTTTGAAGCTGCTTCATTTCTGGACATTTTTATGACTCCCCTCTACTTTTCTCCGTCTAAATAGTTATCTTTGTCTCACTGATTGCAACACACCCCATTATAAGATGTTGGGCCTGTGGCATTCTCTTTCTTTAATTAGCACCGCAAGTAAACCAAGATACGGCTGCTCTTAAGTTATTTTTGGTGTGTAGAATAATTGGACAAATAATGAAAAAAAGCTGTCCAGCCAGTGAAATAGCAAATGCAACTTGAATGTGAAATAGTCCATTCTGCAGGGACAAGTGCCATCATCTAATTCTGACCAGATCAATAGAGTATGACAGTAATAAAAATGCTCCATTTATAAGAGGATAACCTCTGTCTGCTGCAGAGAATCAAGTTAGGAGAACACAAGAGGCAGTTCACCTTTTAAAATGTATTCCTGCTCATTTTCCCATGCCGATAGTTTCATAAAAACACTTGTCTTCAGCTCCTGAACTAAAACTATAATTATGGTCATTCTAGATCATCAGAATCCCACTCAACTCATCCACGAAACAACGCCTTTACTCTGTCGAATGCAGCGTTTCTGATTCTAAAGAGGTAAATGAGGTTCACTGGGACAGCATTAAGCCATCCTCTTCTTTAGACGGATGAAACAGATTAAAGTGTAAAAACAGGAGTAGGTGCTTCTTTATTGAAAGCCGTGATTCGATTAGGAACCTGTGCCTGGCTAAATTGGTAAAATTGTAACACGATTCGATCACATCAAACACAAGGTCACAGGCACTGAGTGAGAATTAATCCATTTATTGTTGCTTCAGGTCTGATCCACACCAGACTTTGCTCCGTTTTAACATTTAACTGTACAGCTGCAGGTCTACTTCTGTAATAAAATAATAAAGACACCTTTAATAACAAGAATGACTCACAGGACGTCAGTTCACCTGCAGTATTGCTGCACATTGTTTTCTCAATTGGTAGTCGTGACACAAACTAATGTTTTTAGCTTGAAAGACTGAAGGGTCAAACTCCTGCCACTTGTTGAAGTGTCCTCAGGCGAGATCCTGCATCACCCCAATGTTTGTTGTGTGAATCGCTTTGGATAAAAGCAACAACTACATTAAAAAAATGTTATGTCCTTGTTTAAATGCTAGGAACTGAATCACAGTAAAGGTTATATTTTAATAAGGCACTTAGCAAATTGTAGTCAAGTACTATTTTTCTACAAAGCGTACTTTTCTTGCCTCATTTCCTGGAATACTGCATTTCTATATTCCAGTAATTCTCTGGCTCATCAAACTAAATGGCTGCCATTTTCGAAGAGAGACTATTTCTAAACAGGTTTAGAATGAACACTTTGCATTTAAAGAAAACTACAAGCCATAGAAGGCTTCATGCATTCAAGCCAACTCAAAAACATATGTGTTGAGGTGAACTACAAATGTGGAAAACAACATTTTCAATCCAAAAAAAGTGCTTTATAAATAAAGTTGGATTGAAATCCAGGTTGAAACGGTTTGTGTTTTGATTGGAAGCATGGGTCTAAATCAGGATTATTCAACTCCAGTCTTCAAGGGCCACTACCTGCATGTTTTCTGTGTTTCTGTGCACCAACACACCTGATTCAATGATTGAATCAGCTCTTCAGCAGGTCCTCAAGTTCTTCAGAAGCCTGTTAATCACCCAATGATTCAAACCAGGTGCGTTGGTGCATGGAAACATAGAAAACGTGCACGTAATGGCCCTTTAGGACTAAAATTGAATAACCCTGGTCTAGATCCTTGTTAGGATCACTAGCACAAGTATTTGGGACAAAACTATAAACTAAGAGTGATATGAAGGATAACAAGAACAACAGTCATCTTAAAGTCATGAGGTCAGTCATTAAAATGTTCTACTAAAAAATGGGCCACAATTTCAAAAAGTCACAAAACCATCAACTGATCATAAATCCTTTAACTTAATCAGATGTGTGCATTTTTGTTGGAGATTCAATTACTTCACCCTTTACCAGCATCTCTAAAAGACACAGACCACCCCTTCCTCTCAGCATGGATGCACATAACTCAAAGTTGAGACAAATAAGTCTTCAGGGGCAAGAGTGATCCAAGCCAGATCCTTTAAAATTTGTCTTTTATATTTTGCCAGTTTTTCCTCAAGATTTGTTTTGTGAAACAAACCACATTCTCCAGGAAGCTGAATGAAACCTGAAGACATTTGGTGGTGAGAAATCTTCTTTTTTTAGCCAAAAAACTGTGTACTCAGTGGCTTAGCAATCACCTTGTTGGGATTCATCATCTCTAGAGACCATTCACTGCAGACACATTTAGCTTACAGCCAGAAACAAGTGGCTCCAACCCAATTCTGTCACACAGTTAAAATGTGTTCTGAGGATTCTTAACTTCTGCCACCAACACTGGCACTTTGGCACTGGTCTTAGTTGTTGCTCTCGTGTTTCCTATATAAATATACACAAAAACATATGAATTGTTTTTTCTTCACTCAAATTCCTAGAGCAGATAAGTTATCAGCAAAGCTAAAACAGCAGCTTTTAATCACATCTATGTCATAGTGATGCAACCTTACTATTATGCTCAATATAGATGATAACACATAAACAACAAAATTATAAAGTCATTTCTACTCTATATGAAACAATAGAAAAGAGTGGAATGAATGAATTCTGCATGGTGTCACATGGGAAGACAAGCAATGAAGAAATGTATGCAAATAAAGCAGTGTTTGATGGGTAATAACAGGAGCAGGAGCCTGTTGAGTGCTTTGGTGAAATCGCAGCTGTGGCTGTGACAGGTTGCATAACTTTTGTCTCTTCACTTTGCTTCCCTGCCTTTGTTTATAGTCCCCCACTGTGCTTTCTTCTTGGTCCTGTGTGCTCCAGCAGAGAAACAGTTTTATCCCCATGTGCATGCATTACCGTACCTGCTAAACTGCCATTTTTTTTCTTTTTTTACCAAAAAGCATCTGCTTGAGCAAACATTCCCAATCAGAACACCCTAATTATGTGTGCTCTGCAAATATTAGAGTACATTTACTCACTTTTCTAGGAATGTTTAAATTTACTGTTCATCAAATAAATCTTCACCTGTTACACAAACTAAAATCCACTGACAATCATTTGGAAAATTACTCAAATAAAATGTAATTGTTGTTTAATGTTTATAAAATATTAAAAATGGAATGCTGACGAACACTTTTCCAGGAACAAACAACTAAAATGATGTTAAATGCTGCAAAATACCAGCACGAAGCAAGATGTGCACTGACATGAAACACGGGCTGTTATCTATATTTATATTAACATATATTAAACACATCCTGTGGGCGAACTCTCTTCTTTTCAAAGTTTTCACACAAGCTCACTTGGCGTCATCACAGACAGAGGTGATTATCTGAATGCTACACACAAAGCACATATTCATCACTTTAAGGAGATAATTGGGTGTGAAAACCTTGGAGACAGGAGATAACAAATGGACCACCGGTGAGGAATTATGATCGAGGGCTGTTTTGTAACCTTTGTGAGCTGTTAATACATTTTACAAGCTGCAAATGATACAATGCATTTTGCACTATTGCTGTTTACACATGATCATGCTTAAACAACCACATGCATTAGAATGTTACACAGCACTGTGCAGAAACATGAAGCGAGAGCTGTGCTCTGCTGTGTGCATGCTGTGCAAACCATAGATGTTTGTGTGTACTCATATTTTTTTGGGAAAGCTGCTGCTTTTCTCTAAAGCAGAGGTCTTCAGCCTCTCTAACACGGTTCATTGCAACTTAGACCCAAAATGGCATGAATCTGAATAAAATGAATATTTAGGTTGGCAAAAGGAGACAACAGTTACTGCACTGTTTCCACAGCAGAATTGCATTAATAATACAAGTAGGTAGCTTTAATTCAATTCAGTTTACTTAAAAAGTTCACAACACAGGTGATCTCAAAGCGCTGCACAAAGCAACGATTCCAATTTACTTTAGGTCTGGATCCAATCCAATTTTTCAACATCAAAATGAAGTAAAAATGTCAAAAATAGGATTTAAATCAGTGGTGTCCAAAAGTTGGTCCTCAAAGGCCAGTATCCAGCATATTTTAGTTCCTTCTTTGCTCCAACACACCTGAATCAATGGTTGAAACACCTGTTCTGCAGGTAATCCTGCTCTAAAGGAGGTCTTTAATCAGCCACTAACTGAAATCAGGTGTGTTGAAGAAAAGAAACCTCTAAAACATGCTGGACACCAGCCCTAAAGGATCAGGATTGGACATCACTCGTTTGTAGTGTCAGTAGGAAGCTGTACAAACTTAATTGTGTTTAGTTATGTTTTTGACCTTGTGTAGGTGAGGTTTAATGTTTGTGTAATAGTATTTTTGCTTTCTCTCTGCTTCTTTCTGTATTAAATTCAGAATTTATTTTGTTTATATTAAAAGTATTTTATTGGTGGTTATTTGTTTAGGTCATAAATAGCAAATAACCTGTAATTTTTGTTTGTAGAACAAAAAATTGCATCTTTATGCCTCATTATTCCCTAGAACTTGATCATTTTAGTAATTGTTATAAATATTAAGAAAACTGACATAGGTTTGTGTAGTTCTGCTTAATTTAACATTTTATTGTGTTGAACTCTCTCTCTCCCTTCTTTCTATAATAGTGCCTTAATAAAAGAAAAAAACAATTAAAAAAATAAACCATGAAAACAAGACTTAACTGAACTCAGGGAACAGGAGGATGTGTTAAAGACAACAGATGACTCGACAAGACAAAGGAGCTTAAAAACAAAAGGGCTGGTAATCAGGGGAACGAGGAGCACCTGTGTAGGATTAGCAAGGGAGAGAGCAGTGAATCCAATCAGATACACACCTAACGAGACACACCTGTGGAGGAGTGGCCCAGAACACAGAAATAAAGACGCAGATCATAACAATAAACTAAACATGAACCCCACACACACAGAGAGAGCAAGACACAAACATGAAGGGAACCCAGGGGGCATAAATCAAGGTAAGACTTAAATGACTGGACATGGATCATTCTAGTTACACAAATACACTGATCGGTCTTTTAGTTCCAGTCCCAATTTTACTCTGGAATCTCTGATCTGCTGATTCTGGTTTTGGAACATTTCACTTTCTCATGAAAGACAAATTAAACTATGTTTTCATATTCAAATATTTGCATTTTATATAAAATTACAAAAAGGTCACTAGTCATTCTGTCTTTGTCACCCTTTCAATGGGTTATACTTGCACACTAAGGTTTGCATGCACAAAAATCATGCTGATCTTAGCATAGAGACACAACAAAACAAGAAAGTAGAGCTGCAAACAAAAGAAAAACATTCTGAAGCATCTAGCTGCACCTAGAACTGATCAGCATATTTGATCATCAGATATTTTTCATCCAGAAATGGCCTTCAACTCAATAAAGACAGTTTTTCAGGTGACACTGTGGTAAAATGATAATAAAGAATAAAAACAGAACTTTAATCATTCAAAAAGGAAATGAGGTGGAAGAGTTAATGTTTATCTGTTCCAGGTTTCATTTTGAGATATCAGATTAAGTCACTGCAGACAAGCATGAGCTATATTAAATAACAGCAAATTTAAAAAAAGTCAGCTTAATTAAGAAGTATGAGAAGATAGAAGCTCCATTCTGGTTTTATTTATCTGTTTGTCTGCAGGTTTATCATTATCCACCACAGTCCTGAACAATTCTTGTGCAGAGATGTTGAATTAACCATAAAATTTAAAACTATCTGCTGTCTCTCCAGCAGTTTGTCTTTGCTACGTTAAGTTGCATAATTAAGTTATCAACTTCTGCCAACTGGAACATTTGGCAGCTCAATCTGACAGCTTTAGCTTGACTTGTGAAAACGTCTTGGAAGATTCTGTTTTAGACCCCCTCTGTGGAAGTTTTATCTCCAGCAAGGCAGGAAAAAATCTTCAGCTTGGATGACAGTCCAAAGGTCCAGGCGTCCCCGTTGTAGTTTTGGCCTGTAATGCTCTGTGGTGGAACAATTCAGTTCTTGAGTCTTTGTGGTGTGCAGATGTAAACATCCTAATAAAACTGGACTGAGAACAGAAAGACATTTTGGCAGAAGCCTTCGACGCCGAGCAGAAAGAACAATCCTCTTTATACTATTTACAGAAGATTTTGCCCAATTTTATGCTTCAAGGAGTCTGTATTTAATTTTTTTGTGTGTTCAAAAAAAAAAAAAAAGAAAAAAGTCCCTCCTGCTTCCACTCCACAGCAGAGCATCTGTCTTGATTAATAGGAATACTTATTTCATCATTTAGGCTGATTAATTCCATTAGTCTGTGACGCATTAAGTCATTCAGGACTGGCACAGGGGATCAATTATTTGCCATGGCAACCACCAGAAAGAAGACACTTAACAAATGCACATAAAATGATATCTAAACATACAGACTATCCAGTTTAAGCAGCTGGATCAAACTAAATGTGAAACAGCACACTCCGATGTTTACTTCTTTAAAAGACAGATATCATGTATGCCTGCATGCACAGACATGGTCCTTGGAAATGAAAGCCATTGATTTTCTCACTGCATCTGTATAGCATCTCCCCTTTCCTGCCAGCACAGCATGTAATATGAGACCGCAAGTTTTCCTTTACCCAGCGCAATCAATTTTGCTCAGCCGAGCTCCGTGTCATGGATGCAGCCTCCCTAAGTACCTTCCTCCTCCAGCACGCATCCCTCCATACCATCACCCTCTGGGAAAAAAATGACTCTGTGAGAATAATAACGACAAAAAAATGCTTGAATCAAGACCCAGCAAATAAGGTCTGGACAAATCATTATGAGCACAGAGTGGTAACTGTGTCCCTGCTATGCACACTGGTAGGGAGTGGACATGCATGAAAACGCCAAAGAAAATCAAATAAATCACTCTGATACGCAAAACTTCCTCTGTTCTGTGCTATGAGTTTTTAAACTTGAGGTAAGTTTTAGCAGAGTACTTATTTATTAGAAAATGGCAACACATAATAAAGTCTGAGTTGATGAAAATCATCGCTGCCAGTCCACAACCTTGTATCTACAAAAATACTTAAAAAAAAACAAAAACAGGCTGTTGTATAAAAGCAAGGACAACAAGTTAGTGTGTGTTTTTAATGAGATTAAAATTCTGTACTGGACCGTATCAAAGGTAGGTTTTAATAAGATAAGCATGGTAAAAAACAGAGATGATGACTTATTTTCTTACAATTTTTAAGAATGATGATGGGTTAGTTAACAAAAGTACCATTTAACTCTTTATTTGCAGCTGACAAAATAAACGGCCTGGCAATCCTTAAAGGAATGCATGCTATCTCCTATCATTCATACCAGAGGTTTAAATGTGTGTTGAGAAATTATAAAGTTATAGTTTTGGTGAAAGAAAAAATAAAAATAATACCCATGAATGCATGAGTTTGTTAGCACTCTGTGTAAATGAGCCTCAGCAACTAACTCAAATATCTGCAAAATAGAAAAGACTTGTAGCCTTTTATGTGTTTGTTAATGTGGATTAGCTGTGGTGGTTTATTTTGAATGGGTTAATAAAGGTAATCAGTTGTAGATGTGCATCTGGTGATTACTTTTTAAGAGTTTCATTAAAATCCATTCAGTGGTTCATGAGTTTTTTGCTAGCACTACACACACACACACACACACACACACACACACACACACACACACACACACACACACACACACACACACATTTTTAGTTACAGACAATAAGGATTCATCAGATACGCTTGGGGTTAACCTTTCTGCAGATTGAAGGTCAGCGATCTGATCAAAGTTGGTTCTTTTTTCTACCTTTATGCTGATTTTTCTGCAAGTAAAACAAGAGACAGTGATAAAGTTCAGGTTGTATTTTACCTGTAGCCACTGCGACTGGTCACTGTGTCCAGCTGTCCAAGCATTGACCTTGCCCTGTTTGTCCAAACGGGCCTTTCCAGGCTCCCAAGTGAACATGTCCATGTTGAGCGTCCTGAAGATGCTGGAGGCGGTGACCTGGTAGTCCTGGATGTGTCCTGACTTCATCCCCAGTGGTTCAGAGCAGCCTGGTAACAACAAAAACAGCTGATTGGTTCAAACTTTTCTTAATTGCACATCCCTTTCCCCCCAAAAACAATCATCTCCAGTAGAAATGCAGCAGTTATTAAAACTCACTCACCTGTCAGCTCACAGCCAAGAAGCTCCATCCGTAAGGTACAGTGCCTCCTGCAGACTTGTGGGTAAATGCGCACATACTGGGCTTCGATCGGAGGTGTGAAAGAGTTGGCTGATGGAGCGTTGTTATCAACATTTCCTCTAAAAATCTGGAATAAAATGACACCATATTGGAGGAGGGTGTTGAAACGAATCACTTTGCTAAAATATGACAGCCTATGTGCCTCCGTCTCTAGTGTCTACTCCACAGTCAACAAATTGCTGTCATTCAAGGTCAATGAGCCAGAATTACAGGGGGAGAAAAAAGCGACAATTTCCTGCACCATTTCAGCCACTAATTCATAACAGCAATAGTGTGCTTATTTAATGACATGATAATATGACACAAACTCTTTTATTCCTGTGGAAAATTGACAGAAAATCATGAATACTTCATTAAAATCCTGACTAGAAATGATTAGAACCAAAAAAAAAAAAAAAAAAAGAAGTCAAAAAAGATTAAATTACATAAAACTCAAGGATGGATTTCTGCATGTTATAAATTTGATAAAAGAGATTTGAGAATTATGTAGCTCAGTAAAAACAAAACATCAGTGGTTTGCTGTCAGAATGATAGAATGCTGTGTGTCCTGTTTGGTGGCTGCTCAACCCCAAATAGTATAAAAATTCAATCCACAAGTCATAAAAGAGGAGAGGAGGAAAGGGCAGCAGGACGAGTCCGGTGTGTGCTAGCTAATTAAAAAGCCATCTCATCACGTCCTCCACCTTGACCTTGGATGAGCTCAGTCTCCAGTCACTGCGTGTGCACGAGTCTGTCTCTTTGTCTATGTGTTACACAGTAAGAGTGGCGGTAGGTGTGCAGCGTGCGCCCACGTCTCACCATGTCCTCATCTTTGCCCTTGACTTTGTATGTTCTCCAGGTCTTCCCATCATCGCTGTACGCCACTTTGTACGACTTGACGTACTCGGGACTGCCGATACGCTTTGCACCCTGGGTAATTAGGCCTGTGACTCTCATTCTCCTCAGAAGGTTTATCTGCAAAGCACAAACAAAAAAATGCTAAATCATGACATTTTATTTATAAATTGGTCAAATAAAAATACACATTTGTGCCAGAAGTAAGGGCCTTCTGGGGCTGCAAACACCCCTAGTGGTGGATGAAGGGTATTGCAACTTAACTCAACAGTAACTTTACACAAAGAACCTAATTGATCACAAATGAAAAAAAAAAGAGTGAGTATAGTTTCTAAAAGTAAACATGTTTTTATCAGTTTAGGTGGAAACTTTAGACAGAAAATTCTTGCAGAGTGTGTAGTCAAGGTTTAATATTTTGATGTTGCAGAGAATGCAGAGAATGTTGCTCACAATTAACCAAAGTTTCTCCAACAACAGCCTGCCAGTGGGCACCATATGGGTAAGTCTATCAGCCCTAAAACTTTGGAATATTTTGTAGTACTTGTGTAGAACCCTTCAGAATAACTAGTCCTCCTTCTGCACACAGACTCATCAAGTGTGTGTCTGTGGTCATGAGTAATGTGAGCATGCTTGTCATGGGGATCGATTCACCCCACTGTATCTTCTCTGTCAGGGTCATCCATCTTATTCACAAAGTCTGAGATCAAACGGAACATTTAATCAATCCTCGGGCTCCCCGTCCAGTAAATCCACATTTTGCAAAATGCCGATATATAGTTCCAACGTGAATAAACTTTGTGAGTTGAGACAGAAAGAGGAGAGATAAGAAATAAGGATGGTGTTTTTACTGTATGTACTCATCAGTCACAAACAGGTCATTTTAACAAACACTTTCCCTCCATGTTAAAGCTTCACGTTTCATCATGATAAGAACAATCAACGACGTGACAAAAACCATGACAGAAAACAGAAGGACAAGAAAACTGGTAACACGTTTAAAATGAGATGAAACACTTCTGTGACAGTAATTAAGAGGTACAAAAAGAGACATAATAATCAGAGGCTTCTTTTAAAATAATGCCATCACACTGAGAAAAGCTGATGGACAGGTACTCTGGAACAGAGTGTCTGTGACAGCTCAGACAGCATAATGAGTCCAAAAACAAAAAACTAAATCCACTTTACACTCAAACTATGTAGCTTTAATGGCAACATTACAGCATCCTAGGGTCACATTTTTATGGGATGTTTTTAGGTAAAATATTTAAAATATTAAAAAGGTAGCATTACTGTTTTGTTTAGGATTCAGGGTTTGTTCTTTCAATCCCTTCTGAGGGTTTTGCTCAGGTCATTTGGTTTCCCACCACCATTTAAAGACACTGGTGGTTAATTAATGACTAAACTGGGTGAGTGTCTCTGTCTGCAGCACATGTCTATTACTCAAGCTGACGAAACTCTAAGAACTATACAAGACTTCAGCAGGTTTAATAAACCTATGAGTAATATTACATGTGCAACATTTAAAATACGTATAAACATTACCCAGAATCCATTATTACTCATACATGAAAAGTGCTGAAGGACTGTGGTGAGTGTGTGACAGGCTGCTCATTGTGACAACACGCTGATGCCTCTAGTGACTAAGGAGCAGTGTGTTGTTGGGTTACTCACTCACTGCCCTCACAGGTGGATGGTTTGAGATAAAAGTCAAAGGAAAAAATCTTTAAAGAGCAGTGTGACCTTTTCCATCATAAACCAAACTTATATAACGCAGCCTTGAAAAATTAAGACCAAATTATATCACATTTAGTGATATAATTATAAATATACTTATAAATTATATCACAATTAGTAAATAAACAGCAAATCTCTACAGATTTCCAAGAATCAACGCAAAAGGATCCATTACCTGCTTATGAAGTGTTTCAGGCTAAACTCACTTCGTATCTGTTTACTGTGACATTAATATTGATGAAAGCTAAAGTAGATGATGAGAAAACAATCTCCCCTTGGGGAATAATAAAGTATATCTGAATTTCAATCTTGGTTTGAATCTGAGAAGCTCAGTGGACAACATTAAAATACTGTAAACAGCACATCTGTGGATGAGCGAAATGAACAGTAAAAAGTAAAAAAAATACAATAAAAACATACTTTACACAATTTGCCTTTTTAGAGACAAAAAATGATACAATCTGACTGAGTAGCTGGCCTAGACAGATGGCAAAAAATGGTTTACATTATATTTAAGAGAGGGTCATGAAATAAAAATTCAATAAGCTGACCTTTATGTCTCCATCTACACATGGATACTGGTCAAAGAAATGTAGGTCAACCAGTGGGGACAGTTTATGCATCTATTCAGGAGAAGATAGGGCAGCTTTAAAACAAAAACACAATAGAGGGAACAGGAAAATGACAGACTGTCCCTGCTTGGATTCACTGTTCAGTCTCGTTGTTTGTTGATCATCAACTGGTGGTTCCTGAGCCAGATCTGGCCTGTGAACTAATCTAATCTGGTTTGAGAAAAATTTAATCAATAATAAATTAAACACAATCCAATGCAGGAATTAGGTCAGGTCAGAATGAGGTCGTGATGGCAGAGCTTTAGCCAATCAAAACGCTCGCTCACAGCATGTGTCCTAGTGAGAACTTGTCTCCTGATTTCTTGAGTTACTGAAAGAAAACAGAGGAATGCCTCCTCAACTGAAAGTAAAACAAAGTGAAGAATAAGCTGCTCTGTCATATTCTACATTTTCTAATGTCAAATAAATGTTTTTAATGTATGTATTTAATGTTGTTTGCTATCATTTGGGACTTGTTTTCTATTTTCAACATTCAATTGCACTGATTTATACTTTTACACCCTAATCTCCTAGACCTTTATTTTTAAAAGGGTTGTAACACACAGCTAAATGCTCCTCATTAATAAAGAAATTACAAAAATATTTTTCATTTAATGAACTTTAAAATTCTTGGCCATAGTCAGCAGAAACAATGCTAGTTCAAGAAGTTGATGTTCCCGCTGTGAACTGTCAAAAACAAACAAACAACCAATGCGCATTCATTCTGTTTCTATTAGCAGAAACTAGCCTAAGCTATATTATTATTACGCATATTTTTTTGCACATACCTAAACCAACATATCACTTTTTTACTCACGAGGACTCCTTTTGGGAATCCTCAAAGCTCTGGTGACCCTTACTTTCACAATCATAGTCTTTTTTGCTCTTCACATTTTTCTCCATAGAGGCAGAGAAGTACTTCTTGCACTAATTAAAAGCCTTGTCACTAAAAGGCCACTGCTGGGCTAATTGTTGGTGATTCTTCACATGTTTAATAACCACTCAGAAATGCACCTCTGTCACTTCAGTGCTAATTGAGATGAATTTCCTAGTTTAAGTGGACGTTTGTCTGCAGACAAACGGGTATGTTTGTGGTTGTGGAGGAAACAGCCAATTAAAACACTGTAAAGCACAAAAGAGGTTAAAATGACCCAGAGAAACACAGGAACCACAACAACAAATGTAGTACTTGGAGGACTGTGTAAACCTTAAAAGCAGTCATCTGTTCTTGAAGTGATACACGATTCCTTTGTGCCGACACTGAAGTCAGCATCTCAGTGGGTTGGAGACAAATTACGAACGGCATTCATGAAGGAGTTTACAAAAAGTCTGAAAGTAAATTGTGAGCAAACACACAAGAATAAGACTCTCTGACTAAATTCAGAAATTTGTAAAGTCGTATGCTCGACACGATTTGGCCATTTACAAGATGTGTCACAAAAGTGTCAAACATACCAATTTATTGTGATAAACTAAAAAGTTGTTAATTTTTCTGCAGTTTTGTATCATCAAGTAGTCACAAACAGATGCAGCACAGTGAAATTCTGATTTAACTCTTTAAAAAAGATGCTAAGTGTGCAATACAAAATTCACCCTGTGTAAATCATTTCAGCAACAACAGGAAAACTCTGATGGAGTAAAAAAAGGTTCACTTTTTAATAATCATCAGGAATTATTCGCCCATTCATTCGTGTACTAAAGCACCACATATTTGATAAAAATGGTTGGTTCTTGAACGAACATCAACCACAACATGAGTACACAGTCAAATGAAAGTATGTGACACAGGTCTACATTCTTTGAAGAAAAGCACACACAAAACATGCTGTTGCAAACACAAAAACAAGTAGCACAAACAGTTTCAAATGAGCTTTTACCCTTTCACCATTTCAAAATGTCCTTTTTCCAAACATGCAGTGTGCATAAATCTTCTGAATAAAAAAAGCATCTAAATAAAAAACAATCCTGTATCAAGCAAATTCTGATCTCAAAGTTTGTAAAAAAATAACAAATATCATGTTTGCACAGTGTGATTCATCTTGTTTTGCCTTCACGACCATCAGAGATGCTCAGCATGCAGCCTGAACGTGATTCTGCATTTGGCTGCGTTTCAGTGTCATAGCTGCAGGGAACATGATCCTGAACTCCTGATGTCATCTGAACTGATATTTGTTGCAAAATGTGTGATTAGGTCATTAACACTCATTTCAGAAGAATGCATTAAAATAAATGATATACATGTAAATGAGAAATCTTTTTCTGTTGCTGTAAAAGACTGGTTCACTTAAGTCATAACAGACGCTGAAGCCATCTGCTAAACAATGTCGAACTACATTTTTTTGGTTTCCCATTAAGAGCACTCTAGATCTCCTCCACCCTGCTGTTAACAGGCTAAACATTTATTCTCTCAACATCAGGCTTCTGGTAAAATGCAAACTGACCTCCGAGTTTATTCATTTCAATATGAACAATAATCAAACTAAAGATGCAAAACTTCACCCGCACACAAACACAGAAAGGGGAGTCGAGGCTACTAGAAGCAAACCATTTGATGTCACATCATTATAACAAATAGATTGTCCTTCAAACTACCCACAAGACCTGTGGCTCTGTGTTGTATAAACAGAAAACTATTCACACATTTAAAAATCATTTTTGTCTGTTTATAGAGATATGTCTTTAAAATTATTTAAAGTTTCTGGTTCCCCATTTCCCCACACTCAGCCAATGTGTTCAAATGTGTTTTTATTGGCACAGACAAAAAGAACATTTCTTTTCCCATGTTGTTGTCACTGATATATACAGTTTAGGGTGGTTCTCCAAGAACCCTGCAGTGTTTCTGAAACCCTTACTTTACACACACTCTCTCCCGATGGCTGTTACGAGCAGCTTTACCTTCAGCACCTTGCTCAAGGACACTTTCCTCTACAGAAGTGCAAGAAAGAGGGACAACTCACTCTAGAAGCAGAGCCACAATTGATTTGCAGAAAGCCAGAACAGAATTGTTGTAGATGAATTGCACACAGTACAAATCAGGTTACAGCTCTAAGTGCTGAGTGTGTGCAGCAAGGCGCTGGGATATGAACATCCTTGGACCTGCATGTCAAAAAGCTTTATTCACTTACTGTCATGCTACAACTGTGATTCTAAAACCTTTTTTAGGGTCAGAATTCAGCCACAACGGACCGCGGGATATTTTAATATTGACTGCTGAGCAGGAACGAAGGAGGAAAAGCTCAGAGCACAGAAAAAAGAATGCACACTCTGAAACTGATTGATTCCTGAGGCTGTTGTGTTTTTTTTTTAAACAGCTGGAATTTACTAAAGATACATGGGTTTTTGTGATGTGTCTTGTAAATGTATTTATGGACGTTCCTTTTTTTAGAATGCAAAAAAACAAACAAAAAAAACCCCCCAGAAAGATGTTATTTACATAGATTATGAAAAGTGATTTCAAATCCTCACCAAACCACTGTTTTGTTTGAGATACCAGAGAGTTTCTATTAGAAACACTATATGTTGTCCCAAAACCTTTTAGCAGATCTTTATTTATTATATTATATTTAATAAAATGCTGAGAAACTTTAGAGAAGTTGGTGCTAGCTGGTTATTAGATGAATGTAATAGTTTTCCTAATCATTGTTATTAGGATTTGTTCCTAATAACTTCACTTAAACTGCAAAATTCAATAATGTAGTTAAACTAAAGTGTGATTAAATTCATGTAAAGTAGGAGATGGGTTAATAAAACTGAGCTACTAAACTGTACTTATTATATTTTTTCTCAAAGCACAGGTTAAATATTTGACTAACAATCAAGCAGATTCATGCAATTATTACGGAAGCATTAAAACAGATAAACCATGCAAATGCTAAATTAGTCATGACTATTAGGAATGGTGAGTTCCTTTTTATATCCTGTCATCACAAGATTTTCTTTGTGTTTTTGCATTTTAGCAAACATCATTTAAACCAGGTTTGGTACAAGAGCCCATCGGATCTTTATGATGCTTAAAATATAAATATGAAGTATTACAGTCCGACAATCCTTTACTCCCCTTACTTTTTTGGGAATTGCAAAAAAAAAAAAAAAAAACAACAACATAAATTTGCTCCACTAAGTAAATCTGGCCCTATAGGTGCCAACAAATCTAAGAGAATTGATGCAGATCTACATCCAAACATGATGTCATTAACTATGCAGCTCCCATTAAAATAGAGCCGCTTAGCCTTCACAAGTGATTGGTATTGTTTCATGCTTTCCAACGCGGCTGGCTGAAGCAATATTTCGCTGATATTGGTGAGACCAGCAGCATATTTCCCTTGAGTGTTCAAATGCAATTTTGTGAGCAGGATGTGGTGAGGTTGTGGAAAACCTGTATCCTAACAGCACATAGGTGTGTGAACTGCATCAGGCGTCTACACACAGAAAAATTAAAAGCCCACAAACTGAAACAAACACAGACACATATTTAATGTCAGAGAGAGTGTCTCAAATCATCTGACGTATTATTTGTTTATGATTGATTGGTGTGTTTATTGCAGGTTAAGGAGAGAGAGAAAGAGCTGAAACCAGGTTGCATGCAAAGGTTTAAAGAAGCGAAATAAAACGACAGAGGTAAACCCAACGGAACCCGATAAGGTTATCAGCCGCCAGAATTAGTCTCGTCAGTCACGCCGCATCAATCCACACCACAAACCGACTTTTTAGACTTAATCCTGAAACATTGACATGCCTGCACACCTCCGTACTCATGTCCCAATTACCCAGGCCTTCTGTAGAAACACACAGCGCCTGCAGCATCCTGCGCAACATCCCACACGGCATCATTAAAGTCAAACACACCACTTGAATGCTTTATGTCCTTCTTTCTTCTCACCTTTTCCATGTGTTGAATTCCCCGTTTTCTCTTTTTATTATTTTTACAAATCAGTTTTAACCCCTGCCTTAGTATTCTTTTGTTGCAGCTTTTCTTCTCTTTCTCCCACCATTCTGTTGCAGCGTTGAATGTTTTTCTATTATACTTCTTTCATGGTTCACTGTCTTTCTATCACATATCTGACAACAGCACGCTTCAGCGCTCACTGTCAGTCATCATCACGGTCATACAAGAGTAAGAAAAGCTATAACCAGGCTGGGAGACAAACAAACAAGCAAACAAACAAACCTAAACTGATTAGGCTAAATTAAAATATTAGATATGCTTATGATAAGATCTTTCCATGAGGAATATTAAGCGATCTGTGGGATTCAAGGAGTAAACATCTCTCAAATGTCAAACAACGAAACTAAACAAAACATGACATTGAGTATTATCCATGATTTTAGGATTATTTTTATATTCTTTGACCATTTAACTTCCACACCACCTTTCATTTGTGGTTTTATTTTGAAAATCTGACAAGATTTATAAATAAATGTAAGGCAATATTGTAGAAATTATATAAATATTACAGTAACATAAATCTAATGTAATGGTGTTTAACTTTTTTAAACATTCCTATGTTTTGGTTAATTTTATTAGTTTAGTCACTATCTTTTTGTTGTTGTAAAGACCAAGCAGTTGACCTGCTAGTTTAAGGGTTTATATACTAAATGTGTTTTTGATAAGATAATCCATCCTCTCATCATGAAGCAATACAGACATCTCCAGGGAGCTGTTTTACAGCTGTGATATGCAGCAAACTGCCCAAAGGGGCTATAAAGTTTAACTGAACTGAACTGAATGATGTTTGGATTTTTAAATTCAGGCTTTAATCTTAGTTTTATGGGTCACAGCTGCCTGCAAAAAGCACCTCCCAAGTGTTTAGCTCATATTTGCATTATTTTCTATGGGGGAAGTTTGTTCCCCTTGTGTTTGTTTGTTTGACTGGGTTTCCTCCGATCTGCTCAGTGTTAATTCTTGCCACCTGTGTGTCATCAGTCCCAGTGTGTGTGTGTGTGTGTGTGTGTGTGTGTGTGTGCTTCTGCAGCTCTGATTGGTGACATACTACCTGAACCTTTTTGTTATTTTTATAAAGACGCCTGCTAACTTTAAATGTGTTCCTATGTGGAGCTAAGATGCAAACATCTACATCATAACATGCTCGCAATAATTTTATGTAAATCAGGTGTTTAACTTTGAATTGATATTTATATGTCTGGTATTGCATGTTACAGAGTGCCTTTACTGCCACTAAAACTATCCCCTTGTTTTCCTACTTCAAATCATCTTGCAGGAAACTCTAGGATCAGGAGCAAAGTAGAAATTAAACTTCTTAGCAAATCCTTTTGATCTGTTTATGTCACCGTTTGGAAAATAAGCACTGCCTAATGACACAGCTGGATCATTACCATTAACAAAAACTGAAATGCCAGTTTGGTGTGTGAACGCTTTGCTGAAATAAATAGAAACTCTTCTCATTTCAGTGCTCGTTTTAGATAAAAGCCCTGTAGGTGGTTACAGAAACACTCTGTGGTACAAAAGGCAAAAGAAAACAGTTAATCAAACATGAAAATGACTGTTACCATCCCTGCTGGAGGTCAAATTAAAATATCTCTGATAGTAAAGTAAATGTGTGACTTGAAATTTACACATCAAAAAAGACACAAGGACTTATTATAATGAATAATTTAAATACTGTGTGCTATATATAAGACCCTTATTAAAAAAACTAATTACTACATAAAATGCATTATTAGTGTTTTTGTGATGATACAATCAGAAATGTTAAACTTAACAGCTACTTAGTGATTATTTTGATTATTATTTACATCATATTGTTTATGACATAAATACTGTTTAGTTGACGTAACTGTTTTTACATAACATCCTGTTATTAGACACATATTTGCTTCAAAATAAGATAAAATATGTCCTTTAAAAAGGCTCCTTTCATTGTAAGAATAAAAAAATGTGTGAAACATTAAAATTTCATTGATTGTGCAGTTATTTTTAAAATATTTTCTGTGGGTGGAAGTGGATAAAAACACCAAACACCATGTTGGTGAGAACAAAACTGTTTCTACATGAAGGAGAGCAGCCTTTTCAGATAATAACTTCAATTTAACCTAAATTGTCTTTTGTGGAGTGCAACACCTGTTTTGAGAAAGTAAAGCAAGAGAAGAAAAACAGAAAGTGTAATGCAGCACAGACCGCTACGAGGTAAAAAAGTGGAACATTTCTGAACATTACTAAACATCCTGAAAAAGAAAACCTTAAAGCAGCTAGATGTAAAGCATGACAAAAACCGAGGGTCTGTCAGCAATTAAGACTCCACCAGTGATTAAGACTCCACCTGTGTCTTAATTTAGATTTATCCGGCCCTGCGTGGCTCGGCGTTGCGTGATGCCTGTCCCGTGACTCTGCTTTACCTGGATCCATGGCCATCTGTCGTTTTCGGCAGCAGTCCAGGCATTGACCAGGCCCTTCTTGTTGAGGCGTGCGAAGTACGGGTACCACTTCTGCAAGCCAAAGAGAGCGCGGTGTGTGGAGGAGGCTGTTATCTGTTGGTTGGAGATTATACCACCCTCCATGCCCAGTGGTCCGGAGCATTCTGAGAAAAGAGAAGGAGGAAAAAGAGATGAACCTTTCAAAGCACTTTAAAAGAATGCCGATTCCACTTGTAAGCTCACAGATTTTTTCCCTTACTTTATCATGACTTGTTTTGCCTTTCCATGTGTTCATATCACAGTTTATGTACTTATTAGAATCCTGGTAAATCAGCTTAAATTGTATTTGCTACACGTTGTTTCTCTCTGTGGACCTTCTCATAGTTTAGTTGACCCATCTGTCTTTCTGTCTCATGATAAATGTCCTGCTAACTCAAAACAGGAAAGCTCCCAGTGTGTTTAGCATCCTTCTAAGACAAACCTGTCAACATGAGGACTTCCCACTGCATTTATACCTGTTTAATTTAAATAAGTTTTCTCTTAATTTCTTTCATTAGGAACAGAGCTGTTAGGCTTCCTCCTGAGGAGCTGTGGTCTCTGCTGGATGGCATCTTCCTCAATGTCAACAGGCTTTATTACAACTCTGAATATATTCACTGCTGCAGAATTCAAGTGAGGAGGTAAGACTGCAGTATCATCAGAGTAAAACTCTGCTGTGACATTTAAAGGGTTTGTTTTGCCACTTGATCTGGTATGTCCAGTAAAAAAAAGAAAAAAACTATTTCTGTAAAATTGTTGTAAAGTCTCTGTAAAATGTGCACCATGTACTTCAATGAATGCAAAAGCATTTAGGAAATGATGGAAATTAATAGAAAAATGGGGCTGAAGATGCAACTGGAGGATGGAAATTTAATCAAACCGAATGTCAAAAGTGCACGGTGTTTGTTCACACAGAATTTTTCTAAATGGCCATTTATGTACTTCCCATGATTTTGCAAAGTTTGGTCAAATTTGCAAAACAAAAGTTAAACAAACTGTGTGGCTTCTTTTATTAATGCAAGCCTGTGCAAAAATCATCCTGATTGAAAAACACTAATGCATTCAGCATAATTCAGTTCAGCTGCAGTTATGAAACATATAAAAGCAAAAACACATTAGCATAAAAATTTAACAAGGTATGTCGAGAGTTCTTAAGAAGCCAAAACAAACTGTTGCAAATCCGTGCAGCTATAATGAAAAGGTCTCCCCTCAACTCCTCATCATGCAAACCTTACCTATAATTTGCAACCTACTCACTGAAAACTGGTTAGAAACTGGATTTACATTAAAAACAGATTCAGTTTCACAGTCAGGATGCTGCATCCACAACGCAGCCATCAGCAGCCTCAAAGCTTCACGGAGGCTGTTCTGCATCATTTGTTAGAGATGCTTAAGTTTTAATTAGTCCTTAAGTCAGGCAAACAGTTGACATAAATACAAGGGATTATAGCAGCGGAGAGGTTTTTAGTTTTAAAGGATGAATTAGAAAGGACTTCTCAACAATCTCATTTGTACTGCTAAAATGTTCACTTCAAGTAAATCTAACCCATAAAAAAGATATTGCTCCAAAACAAATGATGCTGAGGGTATTTCCTCTGAAATCCTCTCACAGACTGCAGCCAGCATCGGTCCAGACAGCTCAGACTCTCTGAGGAACATCATGGTCTGACATACCGGCTGGATGGAGTCTGTTTTTTAGTTTATGACATTTAACTCTCTGCAAGAGGCAAAAGTTCATGCAGTGAAACAATACATTTTCTTCGAATGTCTGGAAAACTTTGAGCATCGTGTTATTGTTTCAAAGCAGTAAAGCAATAGAGTGGTGGCGTATGCATGATTCATGAATGCCTTTGCTTTTTAATTATTCATTTTGTGTAAACCTGTTGTAGAATTTAACAAACAAGTTTTTTTCTGTTTTCAAATTGAGTTCCTTGTGTTTTTGGAGACTTTTTGCTTGAAGATTTCTTAAATTAAACTGAAACGTCTAAGTTTCAACATGGATAAAATGTTATTTTTGTGAACTGTGGTGTATCCAGAAATAAAATGCAATAAAAGTTCATTTAACTACTTTTGTTAGTGTGTCTCCGCCGGTCACGAGTGATTAAACAGAAATGTGTAAAACCATGACGAGGGGAAAAAAGCTGAGGGAGCTTCAAAGTGTCCCAAAAGAACGAGAGTATATGTCACGCTCAGACTTCACTCAGAGCCGCAGCTGGCTGGAGCTGACTGAACTGCAAACTGTAGCTGAAGTGTGTCCATGCAAACCAGCCTTTAGGGGAAGCCTGAAGCAATAACCACCTGAAAGCTATGATGCAGCCTTCAACATTTAAACAAAACGCCCACGCTTTTCAAACTCTGTGCTTACATACTGATAGAATAGGCACACACATAGCAGCAGACAATAAAACTGGCAGCGCTTAGAGCTGTGAGAAGACTTTCACCACACGAGAGAGCCAAGAGTCAGGGAAGAATGGAACAATGAAAACAACCTTAGCACAACTCATCCAGCTGCTAAAACTGTGGGGCTCTAGTCAACAGGGAGCCGAGGAGACATTGAGTAATGTCTGAGGAGAGTCCAGGGAGGATCGGCTGGAGGAAGGAGGATATCTGTGTGTGTGTACTGACAGAGATGTGTTCATATATTCCAGTGTGGTAAATAAGTTTTGCTTCACTTCTCCACTGTATGTTACTCACTGCTTCCAGACTCGTGTAGGTGGATGAGCAGACCTCCTGCTGGAGCTCAGAAAGCTTCTGATTTTTACAAGATCAAGTGGATCAATCCAAGTCGGTTCTGTTAAAGAGTTGAGCCACGGGGAATAAACAGCTTTTATTTTTATGCAATCTATTCCTATTCAATGTTAAAGGCTGGAATAAATGGAGACAAAAAGCTCCCTCATTCCTATTCTGGTGCTCTGGAAGTGTCTTGATACGATCAACAACACAAACTTCCATGCAATGAAAGGAACATGAACTTCACCACATGTGATTTGGGTTTAATTGGAAAAAACGAATGATATCTAGCTCCATGAGCTACACCTGACATCAAAGGGTTGCATCAACATAATGTATTTGTCTGGATGTTTTACCTCTTGGGCAGTGCTCTCGTGAGATATTATATGTGGATGTTGTGACAAGACAGTGCTGCAAACTGCGGTCCTTTTCACCTTGTGGCAATGATGGGCCCTTCCTAACGAGCTGCCTGCCAGTCGTCCGTCAGAGCGGCTGTGGCAGCCAGCCCTCGGGCCTTGCCCTGCTGGCCTCTGAGCATACATCAGCCCTGCGACAGCACACATCACTAACACCAACACTAGCGTGTGGTGACAGCTGAATCCATCTCCCACAAGCCCTGCCTACACTCTAAACAAATTACTACTCCAGTGAAATTAATGCCAACACACCAATACTAATGAGCACGCAGTGAAAAGAGAGGATAAAGGCAAGAATAATAAATAAATGAAACAGATGTTAGCCATATAACAAGGGTTCCACAGGTGACAAATGAGCCTCAGTAAAATGCAGATGTATGCATACTTTTATGTGCTGTTAAGTATTTAAAACTGAGAGACAACAATTAACACTTAAATTAGGATTGTTATGCCAGATTTATACAAAGAGAGGAAAACAAACAATGTGTGCAGAAATCACTTCAGACTGGCCAATTGCAGCAGTAATGTTCTAGTCTAGGAGATAAATACATTTAATTGCTGCCTCACAAACATTTTGGACACACTTTCCTACAATAAAAGGCAACAATTTGCTAGAATTCTATGTAATAATTCCAACAAAGCTGATATATTTTTTATTTGAGAGGGTTTGAAACCCTTAGACTACACTCAGAGATAAACATACTTGGTGCTAAACCTGTGATTCCTCCACACAAAAAGGAATATTTAACTTATTATTTGATTCCTTTTCATGTAAGATTTACCAATAACCAAAAAGTCATTTACATCATGACAACTACATAGAAAGGTCCGATACTTTAAACTCTATATTCAAGTTTATTTTGCTTTTGTAAAATGTCTGAATGCTTTGCTAAATGGTATTTGCCAGTAATAAATACTTAATTCAAGTATACTGTATTTTTTTAAACACTCCAGCATTGCAGGCAGAGCAGGATGTGTAAAACTGTCCACGGTATCAAATAGTCTCACAATAAGGAGCTTAAAATTATGAGAGACCATGTTTATTTGTGTATGAGTTGACATACGCAGGGCTGATTTCAAGCGTGATAGTTATATTTTGTGCCAAGCTCTGCATACATGTATTTTCTAATATCTAAGTCTCAACATGTTTTTTTATGATCTAAATCTAAATAATAGTGA
Source organism: Callopanchax toddi (assembly GCA_006937965.1). Classification (NCBI taxonomy): domain Eukaryota; kingdom Metazoa; phylum Chordata; class Actinopteri; order Cyprinodontiformes; family Nothobranchiidae; genus Callopanchax; species Callopanchax toddi. The sequence goes on along the minus strand of SSNR01000009.1, from coordinate 5,279,562 downwards.
ATATAAAGGTTAAACTAAGAGAAACTGTTAGATCAGGTTTGATTCAACTAGGGTTTGTTAAGTTACCACATCATGTCAAGAAATTGCAGTTCATCTGATCCTTTCTTTAAAACATTTTTAAGTTTATGCATCATAAAACAGAGGCAACAAACCTTATGACGATTACTATTTAGGGTTAGGGTTAGCTAGCTAACATGAAGTCCATCTTTTCAAACCAGTTTATTTACTGCCTAAAAATACTTTTAGTACAAAAATAAGTAGCTATATTGTTAGAAACCACTTCTCAACACTGAGTCTTTTCCCATGGTCCTTTTTAATGGACATTTCCAGCAGAAGCTATTTATTTTTTGGTGAGTAATAGACACAATTCTTATTTTTTATTCCTCACTTTCCTTTGGCTCACTGAAATAAGTACTGAGAGTCCTGTGATCACTGCAAGAAAAGCAATAACCAAGCCCCACTAATGCTTTCACATAATTTTCCCGGACTTACTGAAGAGAGGTAGAGCAAGAAAATGCACAGTTGCTTCATCTGCATAAGCCAGCGTTTGCAGGACTTGCCCACACACACGGTGTGGGCTGAAGGAACAAGTTGGAGGAGATGACGAGCTCTTGTTTCTCAAGATGCTCACCCAGTTTAAGAAATCAGGCACTGTGGGAATAAACAATACACTGGACCTTTATTACTGATCATTTGCATGGCTTTGTGTTTCCTGGATGCAAATTTTAGTTGGAGCATTAAAAACTGGCAGTTGGACGAGAGTAAATTCTCACCCTAACATCTAAAAAACACACTTCCTTTAAAAAAAACCCAACCCTAACATTAAAGGACACACACCTATCCACACGCCCTTTACTCAAAGCCCTATGAGTCACATTATATCTGACTGTTTCTGACACTTCAGCACTCCTCCCTCGGAGGAGGACTCTTCAGATCGGGTAAACATGTCTGTTTGACCTTGATACATCTAAACATTATAGGAATTACGTAACTGGCTGCTTTACCTCAAGACGTCCTGTTTTTCTAAAACGTAGAGCAAAGAACAAACTTTAAAATTCAAGGCGATGTGCTATTCACATTTGTAGATATTTTAGCTTTATCAATTTTAAATACCTGATATGATAAATGAAGTACAGTCAAGGTAAACCCATTTAGCACGTTAGCTCAATCTGACTTTCCTTTGATTAAAGCAGAGTTTTATATCACATCTGAAGGCATAATTAGATTCCTGATCCACGGTTTGTTCCAGCAGACATTTAATAGCATGGTTTCCTCTAGAGACCATGCAGCTGATAATATTAAAACAGAAACAAAATCAACACCAAGTCTGCCGGAGTGGTAAAGCTGCTCCTCCATGGCTGTTACTGATAATGTGCAACTATACTGGCATTGTGTGATTAAAACAATAACAACAACCTGTCAACCTCTGGCAATCCAATAGCGCTGTATCAGTTATCAGATCAGGTTGGATTATTTCCTGTCAGTTTCTGTCTCATAACCGTCTTCCAGGTGGAAGCTAAGACAATGTTCACTACTTTTTGATGTCCAAAAACCAAGAGCATAGCTTAGCATTAGCATGTTTTTACGACTGAGCCACTAAACACCATGAACAATAATAGACAGTTATTAAGAAACACCTACTTGTTGATTAGAAATAATCTAATGAACTCTGTCACTGACTTTACTCAAAAGTAAAGTAAAATTATCTGAGGTGTACTTTATGTTTTTAGTAGTGGTGGGACTTTAAACATTAATCAAAATGATTAATTGCAATTAATTGTATTTTGATAGTACAAGAAAACTTGTCCCCAAAAGTAAGTTTTTGGCAGGTCCCCAATGGAGCTTTGGGAACCACTGTAGTAGAGCAATAGAAAATGGGGTGTTAGTTGTTCCTAAGAGTTCTTATGTTTGTTTACATGTGAAATGCAGCTCCTCCCTATGATACTAGTACTACCAGGTTTCCTAAGCTTGTTTTTATTCTAAAGAGTAGTCTTTTGCATTTGTCTTCATGTTTGCAGCAGACCAAGTTTAAAGCTGAGAAATGTTGTGAGCAAAACCATTTGTGTGAGTGCAAATCCATTCTGGTTCTCATCAAATTCATTCCTTTCTCAAGACCTTTTTACATCTCTGAGACAGACACAACGTTCCCTCCAGCTCATCAGTCACATCGTGCCCAAACCGAGTTCTGTGCTTCACAGAAAATTCACACAAGGCTTGTTTTTTTATTTATTTTGAGTAAACAAACAAATCTGCACAAAGTCATAGCTGTGTTAAGATTTATGTGCATGGATGTAATAACGAGTGATTCTCTAATTAGAAACAAAACTTTCAGACAAACCAAAAGCAGCTGCCTTGGTCATGTGATCATTTCCAGCATTTAGTATGCCGAACAGTTCTTTATACTAAATGAGAAACTAACTAACACCAAAGGAAAGCTGTTTATAGCACTGTCTTTACTTCAGGGGTTTAGAGAAGTTGTTGACGTTTATGTTTAGCTGAACAGTGAAGGATTGTGGCCCTGCTTACAGGACCCCTCTGGGATATGTAGAAATGGGACACGCTTCATCTTCTGAAGGTGTAAACACCGTCCAATTACCACTGAGAGTCAGCACATTCACCTTGTGGTCACTGGTTCACATCTAATGTGTTTAAACACACAGCCAAAAACAAACCATCCTCTTAATCAGACCATGACATTCATCATTTCTATCATATTAACTTGATTCTACTAGGTTTCTGACAATCAGTCAAATCAGCCACAAATTTTACAACAAAATCTTTTTGCATTTTTAGTTTAGGTGTGTTAAAAATCTTCTACAGCATTCCTCTGTGTGTCACTGATGCAGCTGTGGTGCACCTGAGATGGAAAAATCCAATAATTTAATTTGCGAGTATCCATGCAGGGATGTTGGCTCGAGGCTCCATGTCTCCTGATATATTAATCCTAATATGTTCCTCGACTGCAGATACTATCCCCATAATGGCATTATAAAAACATGAAGGCCTTAAGAACTGCTGGGTATCTTGTTAAAAGGGAACAACGTCAGATTGTTCTGTCCATAAACTTGAACAGAAAACAAACGAGGACCTTCAAACACAGAGTTATTTTTATAACCTTCAAATGTCTTCGTTTTTTTTTTTTTTTTACTTTCATGATTAAGGTTTTACAATCTGAGCTGTGCAAAAGATCAAATCTGTATTTCAATTTCGGTTCCAAATAATCACAAAAACAACATAATCAGCAAAAAACTATTGTTATTAAAATAATTTAAAACTCTGAGGAAGTAAAGGAGACAAAACAAGTGCAGAACACACTGGCTGTGCACGCCATGCATTAACAAGAAAAGGTCTCAGTTGTTTTCAGTTAGAATCCTGCACACTACGTTGTGTCATACTGCTCTATTTCCAGGCATCAATGCTCCTGAAAAAGACTTCAGTCGCAGCTCTTTTCTTCTTCTATAGCAAACATTTGGGTACTCTATAATGATTCTAATGAAATTAAACTCATTTTTTATCTAAAAATATATGTTGTAATGAATTTTAATCACCAGTAAACACCATAACTCTGCCACCAAGTGACATAAATCAGTGCCTGCAGCCTCTTTAAAATGTGAACTCTGGATAGTGTTTCCCAACTCAGACAGTAATCATGATTTCAGTATCACATTATGACTTATATTTTGACTAGCCTTTCTGATTAGGAATACATCATAATGTATTCATGGATTTAATCAGAAAACCTCTGAATGAACAGATTTTTACTGCCTTCTGCACAGAAAACCTCAGTATCATGAGGTTTTGGCTGCTTAACAATAGGATAAATAAATCTGCATTAGTTTGAAGATCATAATTTACACAATCCATTCCACACACATGTTTTTGCAGCAGCACAGTTATCAGCTAAAGGGCTGCCAGCGCCGTTGTCATGTTTACACACCGACCTTCACGAAGAAAGATAGAGTAAGGAAAGAAAACTTGTGTAACTATAAATAACAGCAAAGCACAGAAACCATTTACACACTGAGCTTGAATGGAACTGATTCCTTTTTCCACTGTAGTTTTATTTATGAATGCTTTCTTAACCAGTATATTAAAATGTATATGGATTCATAAACATGATGAATGAATGAGCATCTGCAAAGATTTTGTAAAAGTAAAAGATGGATGTAAATACTGATAATGACAACCAAGGTAATGAGTCACATTTTGAGTGGATGATCTAAAGGTTTATCAGCAATGGGAAGTGATAAAAAATGTAAAAGAAAAAGACACTTACTGTACTGACAGTTCCTCCCCATGTACTCTCCTGGACACTCACAGGAATAGTTGGCAACCAAATCAGTGCAAATGCCTCCGTTCTTACAGGGGACTCTGTCACATTCATTAATATCTGGAAAAAGCAAGAAAACACACAAAAAACCCTGTATTATTTCATTTGATGTAGATGTGTAAATTATCGAGAAGTCGTCAACTGTTGCATAGCAGTCGCTGCTGAGTAGTGAAAAGTTTTTAAAAGTGTAAATCTAACCTGATTTGGTCTGGCCTCAATATTTATTTGTATAGAGCAGCTTTTGCAAAAACTAAAATATAAAAACTATGAATGATGCAAAATTCTGCACCTTTGACAGTAATTTTGCAAACTGTGATATATATCCGCCATATTTTCATTCACGTATCACAGAAACAGAAGCGCACAGAAAACAGTAGGAATAGTCTTTGCTCTGTAATTGCTTTGTGAAACAGCTCTGATTGATTCCCACATCACAACAAAACCCAACACATATTTGCACTGTGTTGTTACAACTACAGCTAAGAGACAAAACTGACAGACATGGTTTAGAAAGATGGGAGGTATGGAAGGAGGTGAACTTTGGAACAATTTCTAATGATTTTTAAATATTCCTATTGGTGTTGAAAAGACTTGAAATCCCTGAGCTGTGACTCAAAGGTAAATTCTGGCTTCATGAATATGTAACAGGGTTTGAAATGTGGAAAGCCTAAGAAAGTAAAAGATGAATTGATTTGTCTGAGATTTTATATCATTGAGGCACTTATGTGATATCTTGAAATACATTGTTTTGTTTTTCAATCCAGAAAACATCCTACAGACAGTGAAGGTTCTCCAACACGATGGTCACTGAGGTGCTGTGACTGGAGGCGAGAGCATCTTCAATTTGCAGCACTAAAAATCAAATAGCTAATAGGGGGAAACAAATTAAAGAGAGATATGCACAGAAGTGAGAAAAATAAAGAAAAAAACCAAGAACTGACTTGTCATTCATCCAAAACTCTGTGGGAGTCCTTTGATTCTGCTACATTCAGCTCAAATGGCCTTTGATAAATAAAACTACTGCAAAAGCTTTTTAAGAAAAAAGATTTAGACATTAAATTGAATATGCATTACAGCAAAATCTGATTCTTAGAAAGCAAGAGGTAAGGAGATTTACTAGCCAGCATGCCAACGTCTGCCTTAAAGATCACAACAGAATACAACATTTTCACAGTTGCTCATTAAAGCAGCACTTTAAAAACAGACTCCATTAACATCAAGCTAGATTAAAGAAAGCTTTAACGTCCAGTCATCTTTCAGGATGATGTAACTTTAAATCATAACACAGAACAATAAAGTCACCATTAAGCCAGTGAGCTGTGTGGCTTTATGAGAAAACTGCTGTTTTATCTCTACAGTTTGTCCAGGCATGTTTTATTGTTTACCCCCAAAAAATGTAGATTCAGTCAATTCAAAGTTTCTAAAGTATCCTCTTTGATATCACTGTTTTTCTGCAAATCTGAGTTATCATGGTGTGAATAATAAAACGTCTGAGAGACGTAGTGTTTGATAAAGTACTAGGATAGAGATCGACAAATACTTTTTCTATCTAAACAACTTAAAACACCAACAGCAGGTTAACATAAAAAACATTAAAAAAGACAATAAAACAAACTTTGTTCATCCAACATTTATAGAACACAGAGTCTTTCTTCAAAATGAAGTCATTGTGAACAGATTTATGAGAGGAAATAACTGGAAAGTAAAGTTTTGCTCAACTTTCAGAGATTTTATTGATTCCCATAATAAAGAATGGTCTCCCAATAGATAGGGCTATGAAAAAGAATAAACATGTACTTTGTTTCTGTTTTATTAAAAGCAGTCAAGAACCACAAACAAGTTCATTTATAACAACAGAAAGTTTTAAAGTGGTGGAAATGACCTAGGTAACCATTACATTCATGACAAAACTATGTCCAGCAATTTTTTTGTACACAAGTTTTTGGAATATTATGAAGAAATAGTTTTAACAAAAGCACATTTTATTTAGTTTGTGACCTGTAATCCTCACAAAGCACTATTTGTGAGCCATTACAAGTAGAAGGAAATTGAAAACATTTATTAATAATGGTTCTCATGAGCCCGCCCTGTTGAAACAAGAGTCATGTATAAACAGATCATTTGTAAAATGAGTATTTGCTCTGTACAAATTATAGATCTGGGACACTGAAATGGATGTTTGATCTGATAATCATGATGAAATAAAACAAGTATAACTGACAGTTAACTGTAATTTAAACCTAATATGAACAAATATTACCAATATGCCAATCAGATGTTCCTGTCTGAAGTGATAGAAAATGAAAAAAATATTATAATGAAGATTGATTTACACAAATCACGAAAATCTGATCATTAGATTACTTTTTTTTTTTGTTAAATTCCAGCCTCAGTAAGAGCAGTAGGTTCACATGTGGATAAAAAGCCAAATGACCAGGCCACTCAGAAAACCTGGAGCACAACAACCCACAGAGAGAGAGAGAGGAAAACACAGCGAGCTCATCCTGATGCACTTTCATGAGAACCCATCAGCCCCTGGGAGATCACAGCAGAGAAGGTGAGACTTTCCAAAAAATAAAGTGGAAGAAAAGATGACGTCAAGGGATGCAGTTAATCAATCTGGTAAAAATTACAAAGAGGAAACAAGCATGGAAGAGAAAGGAAACAAACAGAAAAGAATGACAAAAAAATCGGTGGTTTGTGTAATAAACTCTGTTTGCACTTCTTTACCACTTGACTAAAATAAGGTTTCTCTCATTACTAGTTAAATAAAAGCCTGAATTAAATGTTTTACTAAAGCTTCACACCCAGTAAAACAATGCTTCAAAACGAATGTCACCAGTTTAAAGACGACGCTTAAAACAATTTAACAATCTGGTTCAGATAAAGACGGAGACGATAAAACACCGGACAATTAAACGCAGTTCATCCCACTGGCTGCCAGAGCCTTTTAATTCAGACTGTGTTTACTGGCTTCACACTATAGATAGTAATACTTGGACTGCTGGTCTGTCTATTTAATACAACAATGGGCTAAAATTCAGTATTAGCTACAGATCTGAAGCTAAACTTAAGAGTTGCTTTTTAATGGCAGAATTATTAAAAACTATATTTTACCATGATTGGGTTTAAGCACAGAGCCTATAATATATACAGATTTTAATCAAAAGAAAATATATGTCAGTGGTCTAATGCTAATCAGTGTGTTTCAATGACTTATCTGAAGCCGTTTACACTGGTGCATGCATTGTTGTAACAGACACTGATTGTACTGGTTTAAGAATTATCTTTAACGTAGAACACAGTGTTAACAGGAAGAGTTTAGTTTTGGCCTCTGTTTCCTTCCTCTGTCTTCCTGTGTTCCTCCCCCTGTCTCCCTTCACTGATCCTCCGCAGGTGTTCCTTGTTTCCCTGATCACCTTTCCATGTATTTATTAAATATCAGATATCAGATCCTCTGTTTGTCATGCCTTGTTTGGTTGTTTGCTCATTTGGTCCCTACCTTCATCTTCCTTATTTTAGATCCTACCCCACTCAAACCATGACAGTTTAATTCCAATGTACTTACTATAGCTAACGGTGTCCCTCATGGCTTGGTCCTAGGACCACTCCTTTTCATTCTGTTCAGTTACATTAGCACTGTGTGTTTTATGTCACTCTCATTCAGCTGCACATGGAATTTTATATAGTACAAAAAATTTTTAAATGTAAAAGTTGAGACTTTAAAGCAATCACACCTCTGCTGTATTATGATGTAATATGTGTGCATCCTCTGAAACCCTACATGCTATGGATACAGTTTATTTAGGAGCTTTGGGGTTCATTTTAATATTACTCCATCATGTTGACTGGTCTGACTTGTCTGCAGACCTAAACTGTGGTTTGTACATTTTTAATTATGAGGTCACCTGTACGCTTGATGGCTCTAACTTCTCCTGACATCATACCTGCTGCAGATACATAAACACAAAAGACCAACTATTCTGTTTTGCACTTCATTCAACTGTAAAAGTATTGTGTCTAATCCTACATAATGGGTGTTATTAGAGGTTACTCTAAAGAGGAGTGTCAACAGTTTTTTTTCTAAGCTGCAGACTGTAAGATGAGTAAGAGTCTTATTTAAAAAATACTCTTTAATTTGGAACATCTGCAGATAGAAGCAGTGGGATCAGAAAGTCTAAACAGCCCCAAACAATTACATAAATCACACTAGTGTTTGAAATAAATACCCGCTAATAGCTTGTAATCCTCGCACTCGTAAAGCCCCTAAACTTAATTAGCTAAATGAAAGGTAGAGTCCCTCCAGTGTTGCTCCTGCATCTCAGCCATTTCCTTTATTAAATTACACTCAAATGCTGGGTAAAAGCTCATAAAGACATTCTGAGATCATCCTGAGTAAGTCATTACTTTTATTTCACGACTTTGTTTTCTTGAGCTGTCTCATCGTGTTTCTACATCTGGACGTTGTTTGGCTCACATGACCGATTCCTGCTGGGAAAGTTGCCTCATCTGATTTCACTTCACACAAAAAGCAGATGGGTAAATGTTTAAAAAGCTACTTGATTGTGTTAACCTTTCTATGCAATGAGCATTGAGTTGACCCCCTACCGTCAGTAATCAATGAGCAAAAAAAGCACACCCAGTTATCTCTGTCTATCACATAATTAACCCTCAAACTCACACAGCTGTACTCTCTTGGGAGTCACTCTCACTCACTCGTTTTCTGAAACCACAAAAAGACAATCAACCATTCACACGCTCACTCAGACCCACAACAATGCCACCAAATGCACCACCATGCAGCCTTCTCTTGGAAGTAATGTTATTTTTCAGTAATGTTAGATGTTCTGGGCATCAACCTAAAATCCATGAGTTCAGAATTCCAGGTGATTAAATGGAAACATCTACACAAAATTATTTGGATATTTTATAAGGATACATTAGCTTTTTGTTCAATTCATTAAGGGATTTATGAAAGGAAGAATTTAATCACTGTTAATGTTGTTGTTCCACTTTTTGTTATGAGATGCCAAGGCCTAAATATACAACTGATTCATACAGAAAGATATGTTTTTTAGTGATTTTTCAATATAAAAAAATATATAAGAATTAGATTAGTTAATGCAGATGTTGTTTTGAAAAGCTGTTGACATTTTTCCACCAGCACCTGGTAGTAACACTACTAAAATGTCCACTAGGTGGTGGTAAAGTGTCAGACACGTGTTGTTTTTTCCAGGCTGTGGTGCAATTTTCAGCACAATATCTGCATAAAAATAAAATAAACATGAATGTGATCCTCTGTGTCTGCCAATGTAGTTTTATATTTAAAAAATTGCATAATAGAAACTTCACTTTATTGTGTTAAATATGTTGGGTTTTCTTTCCATTTTTAATATCATAACTAAAAACTTAAAGACTTTGACTCCAACTACAAAATGATTGTGCACAAAATCTATTCACATAGTGTAAATATACAACCAACCACCACATCATGTCTATGCACAGTTAAATAAAGCTATCATACTTTGTTTAGTTCTGATTTGTCCACACGTGCATGCTCTGGTTTGGACGATCAGCTTTAGATGTTCGTCCTGACAGGTCCTGGTGCAGTGAAATGTGTCTAGTCCTCACTACATAAAACCCAGACGTGTCCTGTCTCGACTGGTTGAGTCAGATATTGAGGACAGAACAAGGAAGCGCTTGTCTCCACTGTCAACCTATGCTGTCAGTCTTTCCTTGCCACATGCATGTCACTGAAGTGACAATCACCTCATAAGACAGGGTTTGTATCTGGGGCCTGATGGAGACACAACCCATCCTTCAAATGTGTCATTATGCACATGTAAGCTTAGATTAGAATGATTTTTAATTTATCTGTCCTGCAAAAATGATCATCCCAAATAGTTTTTTCCTCACAGTGGAACTTGCTGTACATTTCAGGAGAGGTGAGGATGTATGAAGTTGTGAATGTGGGATTAAGGATGGTGTATTCCAAGGACATGCTTTCTGAAGTGGGATTAGCCTACCGAGAAGTTATTCACAGTGGCACTCCAGAAGCCCTTGAAAAGACATCTTAGGATGCATTGCAGAGAGGCTGGAGTATCAGAGAAGCAAAACACTCATCATGCAGACTGGGGGATCTGCCGAAGCTGGGGTGTGCAGAATGTGAAGAGCCCTCAGCTTGGAGGTACAATGACATTCAAAGGAAAGCCTTAAGTGTCATTTTAGGCTTAGAGATGGAGGCTCCACAGCAGGTGTGTGAGGGGATTTCTGATCTAACTCAGAGAAAAGAGCCTCAACCACAAACTGCTTAACATCACCAAGGTACTCTAACAGGATACTTAAATGACATCCAGGTAAAAGGTGGAGGGAGGTGACAGGGAAACGGCCAATTCTGCTCTTACATCTGACTTTGTGGATACAATTCTACACTCAACATGGTCCAAATGTCAAATGTTAAGAAAGTTGTAGTGACAGTAATGTATTGTTTGTTTAGGGGTTTAAGCCTTTCAGCTACTATCATCCAAACTGACACTTTTAGGGCAATGGGAGTTCCTATGATTCTGGCAATTTGTGTCTAATTTCTTACTAACCTTTGCAATACTGAAACTGTGCACAAAATATGTTTGATATACTGTGCAGCTGTAGCTGTGTTTTGTTTTGAATTGTCCTTGATGGAGTGACCTCCCAGTAACCTTCCATTCTGAAGCTTTCATTGCTTCAGTGCACAGTGTAGCATCCACCAGTGAAACTCTAAGAGACTGCTATTACCAATGTGTGATGAGCACCAGTCTTTGACCCCTGACACTTACTGTGCATTTGAAGCTGCTCAATGCTTGCTGTCAGTTTGGACAAATTAGTGTCAGAGAATCGATCAAATTGGAGTGTCTTACAGTCTGGATGTAATGTATTCAGCCCCTTATCCTAGAACATTAACATGTAAATTAAGTGATCCAAGAAATGACATGAAAATGGGTTGCATAGATTTGGCAATGAAAAAAATATGAATAAGCATACAATATATTTATCTAAAGAAAAGAAAAAACATTTTTATATGAAAAGATTCTTATTCTATATATTGTTTTCATTCTTGAAATGCTATTTTGACCCATTTATCTCAACATTTGGACTTTTTTCTTGTAGTATTTTGACGTTATTACAGTCAAATGTATTCTTGACATTTTGACTAATTTCTGGAAAAATATTTAGACTTTTTTTCCTGAATGTTTTGACTTTATTCTTGAAATTTAGACTTCTTCCCCCTTGATTTTTGCTGTATTTTGAACAGATTTTGACCCTTTGGAACTACTTTTCCTTCAGTTCTTTAACATGAGATCTGATTACATGAATGCTTCAGAAAAAAACTTGCAAAAATAAACATATAGTTTTTTTATGTTCATATTTTTGATAAAACATTAAGAAAACATCAGGTTGGTTGGTTGAGGATTTGTCTGCCTGACAAAATTAAAAAACACTGATGTCACGGTTTCCTCATGACATCATCCTTAATGGATTTTATTTGTCACACTAAATGAACTGCCTCAGAAGTGAAACCACACTGTTAATAATTTAGCCCACACTGACCATCCTGAATTAATGCAGCTCTGTGCAGTCGAGCAGAACATTTTTCAGCATTCTGTTTTGGTTTGCAGAGGCAGCCAAAAGCTCCAGGTAGAGCTGAGTGTGACTTTTTTTTATTTCTGCCATCTGGGATTTGAAGTTGCATCTCTATTTACGCTTTGGCTCTCTGCCAGTAGGTCCCTCTTTACTGCAGGGGCCAAAAGGCAACAGCACAGCTAAAGCAACCGGGAAGGGCCTCACACAATTAAGCCACGTTAGCAGCTCGATCCCAAAGACTTAGGGATTGATACAGAAAGCAGGTGAATGATGACAAAAAAAATAGAGGAAATTTGTTTTTGGAACTTTTAAAAAACACATTATATAAGCTCATGTTTGCTGGCATGTCTTATTTCCTCATGATCTCATCAAAAGTAAACCAAATATTTTCATCCAAGACTTTAGATTCACATCCCTTTAAAAGTGACCTTTGCAAAACTGAACGTCAAACTAGTCTGATCATTTCAGAAAGCTTCCACTCCCTCTTGGTGCCATCTTTTGTTTGAACAGCAATGTTTCACTGAGAAAATACACCGTGCACGCAATTTTACTAGCAAAGAGCCACCTTGCAAACAAGGAAAGGTCGTTTTACTTGAAGAATGTTTCTGCAGAGTTTTTTTATTTTATTTTGCAGAGGTGCTTGCTGAAGCAAATGCCAAACATCAACTATGGCCAGACCCACACAGGACTAAAACTGACAATATTAGGCTTCTTGATGAATAGGAGTGTATTCAATTAACTTGAGGAAAAGCTGCTGTCAGTTTTGATCGGCTCTACGAGAAAAGTTCAAGTAAACACAGATGTTGGTAAGGCAGAAAAAGTGCTTGGAGAGCACCTTGACTCCTGCTTGTTTCCCCAGCTGCCCTCTGAGAGAGACGGGATGAAGTCTGCTCATCTCAGAATGGAGAAACAGGCAGTGAGATAAGTGAGAAAAGACGTTTTCAACACTGATCTTTGACCAAGATTTTCTCTTTGTGTCTGTATTTATATAAAAAAAAAATACACACACATGCTAAGAAAGTACACAAATCCCTGTGCAGTTTGCAAAATATATCAATATTAATATTTGTTTTTACTACAGTACAGTCTGCATTACTCTGAGGTAATAAAAAGGATATTTTCTGTTGTTTCAAGCCCTGCTGTCTGACAGCTTCCTCTTTCCAAGTCTTGATCCAGTCCGCTGGACTATCCAAGTATTCTAAATGATTTCTACATCTTACTCAAGCCAAGAATAATCCAAAAACGGACAAAAACAACATACATTCCTAAAGCCTTGGCTGTTTTTCTTTGTGCCTCGTCTGTAGGATTACAACATGAGTCAACATAATGATTTCTTGATATGCAATGAAGAAATACAAACCTTTCCACCGTACTGAAACACTTTCTCCACCCACCTGCCTATTTCAGTGTGGAGGCCCTTTGAGACAAACTACATACAGAAACCCACAGTTTTAAACTTAAACGAAGTTCTGCAAAGAAGAAGAGAGACTTTCAAATTAAATAATACCTGTTTTGTCCCAACAAAACACTAGAAACTAAAATAAAACAATTTTTACATTAACTGGGGTGCAGCCCATTCTATATCAAGCTTTTATAACAGTGATCTGTATTTATATTCGTACTTTTGCAAGTACTACCTGATACAAGTCCTGCTACAATAAGCCAGATAAAGTCACATGATACAATAAACTGTGCCTGATCTGTAGGGTGCTGAGGATGAATCAGCTAATACGCTGCATTGATTTGGTTTGTTATCATCTGAAACCACTGAACTACTGAGTAAAGCAGTGCCATATCACACTGTACACTTTAAGACCTGCTGTAATTTTTCACTTGGGAAAAAAAAAACCCATCCCACAACCTTAAAGTGACAGTTCAGACCTTTTGAAGTGAGTTTCTGTTTATGGAGATTGAATATCTTCCTTGTTGTAGATGGCTCTTGGGAAACTTCAGTTTGGAGACACTGAGATTAATAAATTAAATGCTGGTCCAGAACCAAAGTCTCTGACTCCATTCTTAAAAAAATCCCAACAGTCCGTTTCACCACAACTATTAAAGGTAAAGAGAAAAAAACAGGAAGTGATTTGTAGACACATACTGTATATAGCACATTACAGCATGGTGTTCTCTGCATTTGACCCATCCCCGAGGAGCAGAGGGCAGCCATTTTTAACAGCACCCTGGACGCAATTAGGGGTAGAGTATCTTGCTCAAGGATACTTAAATGCATGACCTGTCAGGGATCAAACCCTGATCTCAGATCAGCAGACAACCTCTTTTCCCTCCTGAGCTATGGTCGCCCCGTTATTAACTATTATGAAATTCCTGCAGGAAGTGTCCCAGTAACGTTACTACTAGCTGCTGCAGTTTTTTTGTGATAAGAATACTTTGATCATTCAAAATATCTGAACCATCTCTTTGTTAATGTGGCAATACACCTTATGTTCTCTTATATGCACAAGAAAACCAGAAGTTAGAGGAAAAGCTTATTATCAAAAGCTTTCTCAAAAGCTTTAACAATATGCTACATACAAGCTACACTTTTTTTAAATTTTAAATATATTTTATTAAAATATTTTTTAGACACCATGATATAATCTGGGATTTATCAGCCACCACGGAAGTATCTCAATAATTATTAGTCACACCTACTGCCAGAGGCTGGTCCCCCCAGGTGCAGGACAGAATGGATTTATTTCCTCAGAAAGACAATGACCTGAAGCATCCAGCTAAAGCTGCACAGAAGTAGTTTGAAGACAGCAAAGTGGAGGTTCTGGAGTGGCCAAGTCAAAGACCAGACCCTAATTCAACAGAGAAATTGTGTCTGGACTTTAAGAGAGCTACTCACACCTATCCCTGAGCAGCCTGACAGAGAATGAACAGTTTAGCATAGAAAACTGGAGCAGCAGTGTCCAGATGTGCAGCCTGATTGAGACCTATCTGCACAGATGCTGTGCTGTGATTGCAGCCAATGGTTCGTCTAAATACTGACTAGAAGGAGGGTGAATACTTATTCATTCAAGTATTTTAGGTTATTTATTTGTATTTAATCACCATTATCTTGTTTTCACTTGAAATTAAAGTTTTGTTTTTTGTAAAAGCTTTTGTCAAATTATGTTGCTCATCATTGATTTATAAAAGCAATAAAAGGCTAAAACATCCAACAGGGTGAATGTTTTTAATAGGCATTGTATCTGTCTACCTACAGGTGAAAACGCCAACTATTTGCCCTCCAAGCAGACTTGTGTGACTACAAAAGGACAGAGGAAATGAAGGATTGGCAGCATTCATGTCTCAGTAGGAAACAACACTATGCTAGAAAAACAAACCCTATAACTTTGTGTAACTGTCAACATCTCAAGCTAGGAAAAGTTTGAGCGTGCTTTGGAAGAAAATTCAGCTAGGGGCCACAAAAGTCAATGGTACAGAACTGCTATATGTAGGATGTAAACAAACAAACCAAAAAGAGTGTTCAAAATAAAAAGTTAGTAGTCACTTTATAGACAAACATCAAGATTATTCCAGAGTTTGATCATATAATGTAAGTTCAGATTATGTAGAAGCTGTCTAATATCTAATAAAATTAAAAATCGGTTAAAAGAAACAAAGCCATTAAAAACAGAAGTGTGTTTGTGATGCTCTAACAAACTGATTTTAAATCTCAAAGCTTGAGGACTGCATGGATTTTGCAGTGAGTTTTAATTCACAGGCTGATAAAGCCTGATTAACAACGTCAGACTTGAGGATCATTTATGAACGTTGATTTAATTATGAGCTCAAAAGATTCTAACTTTAGCCCCTCAGGCCACCATCCCATGAAATCGTAATTAAAATCAAGCGTATTTCCGGTCTGACTTCAGGTGTTATGGAGCAGAACCTCTGTGCTTGCAATAGGTGACTTTTCTGGGTCAACAAATCCCACACACACCCTTCACACACACCGTTAGAAAGTTCTGGCAGCCTGGAAAGTTCATAAAACTGTCTGTGACTCACAGGAGATGGTGTGGATGAAAGCTCAGAAATGTTTGACTAAAGCCTCCTTAGATGTGTTCTGCTTGAATCTATTCACTAAATTGTGTTTTTTAATGTTTAGCGTTTTTGTTTTTGTTTTTTGTATTAGTAGCCAGTTCAACAGGATTCAACCAGCCACAAAAAGAGGTCTGTGCATCGCCCAATAGAAGTACTAAATCATTTACTCTTTTGGAAAACAGAAGCATTTTATGTTTTTGACAGTATTTGTTTGCTGCACTGCATTATACAACGTTATAAAGTTTAGTGTTTAAATATTGCATACTCTACAGATTTAGAATCCAAATGAAGCCATAAAAGAACATTAGATTTACTGACTTCGCTGACAGAACCAGTACATAAAGAGGAGCTCGGCTGTTTCCAGTGTCAGAAAGTGGGCGAAGCTTTGAAGAATCAGAGAACAAATGTACAGCTAGCTGAAACATTACTGATGCCTCACGGGCAAAACCGTCTTTCAGTTGGATGTGCAGACACACTCTCTCCGTCTCTGACCTCCAGCTGCTGATCAGAGCCATCTGTAGGTTTGACTGTTCGCTCGCGGTCCTCTCTTTGGGTGTTTTGTGGTCCTTTCTCCCAGGATCCAGCATGCTCATTTCTCTCTGTAAAAGCGGTGTTCGAGTCACAGACCGAGAGCGATGGGTGGGCTGTGGATCTGTGAATGCAAAGCTGAGATAGGGGGTCTGGAAATGGGCTACGTTCACCACAAAGCTCGTGATCACAGCAATCTAAAAGTGGCTGCGAGTGTTCACAACAGGTCTGAAGTCTTTTTTTTCTTCCAGATCTGTGATAAAATGGTTATCTTGGGAAGTATTTTACAAAGTCTAAAGTCTTTAGTGGGAAACAAAAACAGAAACAGAGCTTTACTGTTACACAGCTACAGCTGTTTCAATTAAAACAAACACACACATAAAAAATCTGTTACATTTCGAGCAAAAGACCAATTTATTCTGAGTGAACGCACACTGCAGCTAAAAGTTGCTCATGCTAATTTATGCATACAAAAATAAGAGCAGTGTGTAGATTAGCATAATTTCAGGAAAACTTCTCAACTTTTGTAACCCAGAGGCTGTTCAAACGAGACAAATTCATACCTACAAGTATAAAACCTCAGGCGCTATGCTTCTGTTTGTTTGGAGAATAGTTTAACTTTTTACAAAAAAAAAGTGCCACCTCTGCCGGTTTATTAAACTTTTCACCAAGTTGTATGTAAATCTATCTTAATCCATTTAGCTAAGCTTGCCCTGAAACTGTATTTAACTCTATTTTTTAACCTGAAGTGAAAATCTGCCCTTAAACAAAGTTCAGCTGTACTCCGTATATGATCCAAGACACTTAGCAGATTTCTTTAAATGAGCAATTTTCCCCTGGAGCTATAAACTAAATAGCAATATGCTCCACAGCTGGCATGAAGAGGAACCTGATTTTGTGGGCACAGTAAAAATTTGCAATATCATATGCCATTTCTTTTTTTTAAAGACCCATTTCCTGATCCAACGGTTTACAGAGCAGCCAACACTGAAAGCAACTAGCGGCCTACATTCTGATTTCTGTGAACTGTCAGAAAAGAAGCCAACACTGCTGATGAGGCGCCAGCTCCTATAGGTCTGCAGAAGTACCTGATGCTTGCTGTAATTTTACCATCTCTGTTGCTTTTTCAAAGCCTCGTGATGCTGTTAGCATGTGAAAACAGCTTCAACAGCATGCTTCATTTATGATCTCCTGCAACAGTGACTTTAACAGCGCAGCTTCACAGTGAGAATGAAAACACAAGTGCCTCAATCACAGGAAGAGGAAGCAGAAATCAACAAGCCTAGCACTATATCTCCTCCTCACCCACTGTATTATGCTAGCCTTCATGGGAGGACTGCAAGACTAACATCCCTCTTTTCTTCTTTTCTTTGCAGTCATAAAATGTCTTCAGCTGATACATGGAGTCATCTCATGTGATGCTGTGGCAGGATCGAGAAGGGCAAGGGATTTTGTCTTTTTTTTAGCTAGAAGAGGAGCAGGAAACCACTCAGCATGGTGCTGCAGTGGGGTGAAAGGGTGCTGGAGATACTGTCAGAAGGCTGCATTGTGTCTGACAAGCAGAGTGTGTTACTGTAGTCAAATGTTTAAGGGTTAAAACGTACATAACCGCTGTGGTTTCATGCATTCTGCCCCAGGTTGTAGGGATATTGTATTTTATCTTATCTTACAGATTTGGGACAGAAAAACACAGATAAAACTAGAAAAGGTCAAATCTCAGTTCCTCATACATTCCAAGGTGGAGGGAGATGGAAATTTAACACGCAAGAAAACCTCTCACTATAACATCAACTAAACATTTTCCTAATGCAGTTCGAAAAAGGGGGAGACTAAAATGAAAGCACAGTCTGTATGTGGTCACTTTCTTCCTCCTGGACAGATGAAAGTCAGCCTGTGATCTGCCCCCGGTGAATTGAATATCAGTAATGGTTCTACATCAGGCCATGGCTATAAACGCTGGCAGATTTTTCCTGTGACAAAAGGCTGTGCAAGCAGCAGGACTAATACAGCATGATAGCGATTGTCAATACGGGATCAAATACAGGGCCACACTTAAAAAAATCATTTCACACAGCCTACATTTAGCCTCAATCAATCCTTTCCTGCTGCTGTGTTGCAAGACATATATCGATCAGCAGGCAAGATGGTATCTATTCAAAGAACTCGCAGGAAAAGAAAGGATGGAGGAATACGGAGTGACAGCTATGGGACAGTTTAGTCATTTAATTTTTTTTTCTGTTGTGGTTTCTACATTTGGAAACATTTTCCGGTTAGTTTTACCCTTTTTGCTGGCATTTACACCTGGTATCACAAACGGCATCTCTGATAAAGACCTGGAGGAATCGGGCAAAATCGAGCACCGCATCACATCAAATTATGGCGTTCCTATCCGTCAAAACGCGAGGCTGCTTCTAGATCAGAAAAACACATCAACTCCCAACAGTTTACAGTACGTCTGTCCTTGATGGACTGAAAAAAACGTGCCCGAAAAAATGATCTGCAACCTCATGACGTCTGAGGCAATCAGTCCCAATCTTCACACTGTGACAGCTCATTACAGCGTTTGGCTAGTCGCCCAATAACAGCACACTTGTTCTCTTGTCACCACAGGGACATGACGCCACACTATTCCAAAGATAAATGACTTGGTGATAATAATGGCTCGAGCGGTGACACTAAGCCAAAGTTAACCTTGTTTTTTTATTTTAAATGTGCTTCTAACTGATTTAGAAATAGTTTGAATGTGCACCCCACTGTTTTATCTCGTGTCACTGCAGCATGGTCCAGCAAAAAACACTGAAATGGCATTTTTCTGTTGATGCATAGTGCAAAAAGCATGCACATACTCTAACAGCTGACAAAAAGACAATCCTGCAGCGTAAACATTGGCTGAGTAAAATTAAACCTGGAAAAGTTCATCCAAGAAAAAAAATGCTTTTTTTTTACTTCAACGAGGTAGTACTAAACATTAAAACAGTAAATGTGTGCATAAAGTGCTTTAAGTTTAAAATAGGTTGCATTTCTCCTTAATGCTCATGTGTGACCTCATTCCTTGCTGTGCTTCATAAAACCTGTCTAACAAGCAGGGTATGTGCTGCACGTATTTAGGATAACGTTCAAAGGTGTGAAATTGAATTTGGCTCTGAAAGAGTATTAAAAGCCGCAGTAAAAATCAAGGCCTGCATCACACTAATTTTGTGTTACGAGCATACAATCTAGGGCACAGTGTTTAAAGATGAACTGAAAAATTGATGCATTATTCTCAAACATTAGCTAGTCCTGAAATCAGATTTTTTTCTGTCTTTCTGAATCTACAATTTTGACTGCAAATAAACAGTGAATATATGGACATTTTAAAAAGAGTACAAACGTTTTGAAAATATGTTATGAGATGTAATTTAGTCACAAACCTAAATATTCCTCAGATTGGTCCAATTTACCCTCCCCAAACCCCTACCGAAGTTATCTCACTCTTTTGGACTCGATTTAGGAAGGGTGTGTTCCAGACACTAGCAACAACTCTGTGACTATCTGAAGAGGAAATCTGTCCCAGACATTTATTTGAACATGTTCAAAAACCCCAGTGATATGAAAGCAACGCACTGCCAAATTAAGATCTCTCATGAAGATATTTTGGAAATAACCTCACAACAGAAAGAGCAGAGGGAGACCAGCTCAGGATTCAGCTGAAGGTCAGGAAGAGGATGGGCGTGTCCAACTCTTCAAAATGTTTCAGGCAGAGATGACTGCATAAAGGCATCAGAGGTGATTTTACCTTTGGTGGAGATACAAAAAACAATAAAAGCTTTTGTTTCGGACAAACTAAATGTTCCTCACTCATACCTGCTCACCGTGACTTCGGTGTGTCACGTGACAACGTAAAGCAGATTGGCCCAAACATTTCTGAGACTGCACCAGAGCCACAGCAACAGACACCAATCTGCATTTATGAAGCACCACAGCAGAGAATGCTCAAACCATAAATCACTACTGTTGCTAGTCATCATAATTTGAAAGCTCAGAGATTATGCCACCAACACAGGAAATGTGCATATTAGAGTCAGCCAACGCACTATTATCATTGAATGATGAAGTAATAGAGCATGCAGTACTTGTCTGTCCATATCGGCATTTGTTTGATTTTTTTTACATCCTGCCGTTTTACATATTCATGTATTTCCTACTAGTACGTTCAATCTTTTCATTCATTAAAAACTAACATCACACCATATGGAAGATAGCGCTGCTTTATCCCTAAAAAGGACAATTCTTTATGTGCCTTCATATTTTATTTGTGGGAGTTATTCAGATGCAAATGTGATTATTAATGTCCTCAGATATGTTCCTTCCCATTCAACTGTAATGACCATGAGGGAAATTGGCAGACATTAATGTGCGTTCAGCCCGTATCGAATCAGTTTCTCACCCCCCTTAAGGCTTAATAGGAAACAATAACAGAATTATGGCATGATAGCCAATTTCTCACAATTCTTGGTTTAAACAAAGACAATGACATGGAGTTGATACAGTGCCTCGCCTCATTTCCTTATGTGTCTAATAGAATACAAATGATAACAGTAATGTGAAAACAAATAATAGCTGTCACAAATGTTCCAGGGTTCTATTTAAATTGTTTTTATTATTATTATTTTCACGACATTTCTTTCTGTTTGTGAGTTTGTCAGCATTGGTCAAAATCTGAGTGCATCCTTCAGTCTCTATCAGACCAATAAGAATCCATCACACCAAGCAGTTTGCATCACAATACACTAAATCCATTACTTACAAGTGCACCTGCAATGAAGGGCAGCTGTGTTATGCTGGCTAATGTAATGCTCAGCCAAGCACACAAGCAGGCGGAGGAGCCTGAGAACTCAGCCTATATATCTGGAGCTGCAGGATTTAGTGAGCTATAGCGCTGACAGACAAATATGATATCAAATTCCTGGGATACGTTCAAAACACAAGGTGTGTGTGTGTGTGTGTGTTGGATGCTGAAGGTGTGTATTCCTGATAATGTTGTGTTCAGCTGTTGACCTGCTTTCATTTTCTAATCTCATTTTACTGGGTTTCATGTATTTTTGACACAACTTGTATTTCACTAACTGCTGAGGTTACTTAGACTGAAAGAAACTTGGGTTTAATAAATGCTGAATGGTTCACACTTATTTTTGCTACATTTTAATAAAACGCCAACTAAATTTGCCAAAACAGAAAAAGATTTAAATTAGTATAAATAGCATCATTCCTGTAAACTGGCTGTATGCAGTCATATGCATTATTCTATATTTGTTAGTTATGCCTGCAGCTTAACCAGAGTTGGTTTTGTGCTTTTAGGTCAGACATGGATCACCAGTGTTCTATGGGTTTAGGTGAATGAGGTTTTAAGATTCCAGGACCTAATCGGTTTAGCCCTTTAACTAGCAGGTCGACCACCTGGTCGAGTCAATTTTAGTCCCTATTTCTACTGAGCTGAACTAAAAAAGAAATAAAAATATTTTGGAAAATGTAGATGTTTGGATCAAACTTTAAAACTTTATTTTGCATTATTATTATTACCTTAATATACAGTATTAAACCTTTACATTATAATATAACCAAATTAAAAGAATTTCAAAACGGCAAAAAATGTTAAAAATGCATAGATGGCGCTGTAAATAAATAATATTACATAAATAATACTAAACAGGAAGCGAGTGTGGAGCAGGAACATCAAGGATTCATGTCAAATAGTTTTGTTTTGTCTGTTTACAGAAAAAACACAAAGTAGCTTTTCAAGATTGCTTTAAATCATGGAACCTATTTATGAAAATAAACTCCGAACAACATGTTGTTGTTCATGCAGAAACATGAACAACAACAAAAGAACATTTGTGCCAGTGTTGCCAGATGTACGATAATTATCGTATTTGTAGGATAATTTAGCACTCTGTACGATCAATATTTCCATAAATACGATAATTTGAGCCCTTTGTGGTATGGAATTTGTGTAAGAGATGCTTGTTTAAATCATTGTGTTAGATTATTTAAAGCTAAAAGTACTTTAAACATTGTGAATTTTGCACAGTGTTTGATATACTGATATTAAAACCTGGGTTAAGGCTGTAACGATGCTACGATAATTATTCTTATAATACGATAATTTTAAGATCCTGGTATGATACTTTAACATTTCTGTTAAACATGTTTGTCCATAAATTCATTTCTCATATGGATGAAAACTAAAACAGAAGAGGCTATCATTGATTTTAAACCAAAAGAACAGTACGTCTACTTCTACATGCACGAGGCAGAATAATGAAAAACAATATAAAGTTAATCAGACATTATGTGTCTGTTTAGCTAACAGAGCAGAACTTCAAATCTAGTGAAGGGTAACACACACACACACACACACACACACACACACACACACACACACACACGCACACGCTAGGATCTGCATCCAAATACATCCCAAGGAATCCAAGCCCCAGAAGCTGTTCCTCAGCTTCTACAGAAGTAACATCAAGAACATCTATACAAAATGTATTATTGTGTGATTTACCACCCACACAGCTGCTGCCCAGTGCAACACCCCATGAACAAACAGACTAAAGGAGGAGGCTAGCTTCAAATTCACAAACATAATCAGTTTGAACTGCTCCTATCAGGAAGATGATCCAATACAATAATGCACAGTATCATCAGCATCAGCATCCAAGAAGTGTGGCCTTCATCACATCACTACTCCCTGTTCATACATACAGTATAGACAACAACAAAACAAATGTAGGCAGAGATGTAAAAATCCATTTACTGATTGAACTGTGTAGCACAATGCAACATGTGCATAAACTATCTATAAATAAGATTTTTCTAATGAATATTGTTGCATAACATAGCATAAACTTCAACTAAAAAATACACACACATTATATATATATATCTATATATACAGGAAAAATAAACTTACTGTGCTGGCAGTGAATCCCACTGAAGCCTCTTGGACACTTGCACACATAACCAATGAAGGTATCTCCTCTGTAGGTCTCACTGATCTCACATGTCCCTTTGTTGTGGCAGGGGTTTGGATGGCAAGGGCCTGTGTGGAGGAAAAGAGGAATAAACAGACTCATAATGTGCTGCATACATCACTTTCTCATTTTCTTTGTATACAAAAACATAATGCAACGTGCAATATATTCACTCTTGTGCAGCACATTGTTTTTCTCCGTGTGCACGGTGCATGAATAAAACAAATACACACTCAGACAACCTCATCCAGGCAGTGATTTAAGAAACCATTCAAAGCAAAACTCAATGGTGTGCTTTCTGCTTTTTGAAAGCACATTTAAAGAGAAGAAGTTTAGATGCATAAATTTAACCAGAAGTGCCTGAGAGATGGTGAAAGATGGTGCCAGTGGAAGTGTTAGATGGGTAAAACAAAATGACAGGGGAGTGGGAAGAATCCGGCTTTTAGATATGGCTGCTGGTCTTGGTGGGTCAAGAGGGCGCCATCGGGAAATCAGTGAATCTGTCCCCTCTGGGAGGACAGCACTTCACACTGACAGTAGTGAGAAGAGAGCACAAACTATAGCTGCTAGGTGAAGTAGAACACTAATAACTAGATGCACTGAAAAGTATTAATGTTGACACAAATGCAGAAAAGAGAAGTTCTAGTCGGAACTGCAGTTTCAGCTGGCAAAACACTTTGAGGGGTAACTGAACTTTGAGAACAAAATACTATTAAATAGCAGATTTAATCCTTCATAAAAATGAGTTAGTCTTTAAAATTAAAGACAGATAGTACAAAAATCCCTTCAAAATATTTATTATATTACAAAACTGTAACAAGTGGTTGAATATTTGAAACATTTGCTGTTCTGAGTTTAAGGCAAGGCTTTCTTGGTTCGATGATGAATAAATGACCTTAAATTATACATGGATCACTATATGAAACATAAAGTGAAAGGTACAGTAAAACTGAGTTACAAGAAGTCCAGAGTTGCAGTAGAACAGTGTGTAGTTAAAGAATACAAATTCAATTTATTGAAAATAGCCAAGAAAAAATAGTTTTTTTCACCTCTAGGGCTTTATTTTAGTTTATCGGTCGATTGGAATTTATTGGAGAAAATACCGTAATAGAAGTCACAAAACAGTTTCCCAGCCACAGACCTGGTCTTAGTAAAAAAAATAAATAGGAAAGTGTCAGAATCAACCATCAGTTCTGGGAAAAGACAAAAGTAAAAAAGTCTGCAGCATTTAATAAACCCCAAATGTAGGGATGCACCGATACTGATATTGGTATCGGCCCGATACCGATACCATGTACTCGTACTTGTTAAAGTTAACCGGAAATAGAGAAAAATAGAACCTGTCTTCCAATTCATTGGATTTTTTTTTGTGTGTGTGTGTGTGGTAGAAATATCGGTATTGGAACTGTATTGGCAATAGAGCTGGGGGGAAACGATTATTTTTAAAACGATTATTCGGGCGATTATTTTATCAAATAGTCAACAATTCTAATGGATAATTAGACGATTATTCTAATGATTATTTTTCTGTAGCACGATTAATAAAAACCAAAAAGTTTCAAATAAATACCCACCCCCCAAAAAAATTTTCATAAATTACTTAAATGTACAACTGTTTTCAAAAGCCAAACATCTTCTGCTTAAAACAAAATAAAAGCAGTGTTCTACAACATGGAAGATCTGTCAGTATTTACTCTTTCACAGGACTAATAACTCTAGTTTAAAGGTTTGGAGAAAATACTAAATTGTAGTACTAAACAAAACCCTCTGAGGCCCTTGTAGCTCCTCAGGAGCGCTCGGGTGTCTCCCTGGCTACCCCCCTCCCCAGGACCAGGGTCTGGGTTTTCCCGGTCAGAACGGATCTGGGTCTGGGATTGGACCTTCATTTGGTGATGCCTGCTGTAGAGGAACATGTTGCTCTTTGGTGAAGCTAGCTTTTTTTATGCTTACAATCTGAGAACAAACGTTCAGAAGGTACATGTAGCAGGATTTTACCACAACAGTCAGGGCGGTAATCTCTTTTCATTCTCTTTCCACCACTGGAGCGGATTTCTGTCCTTTGCTGCGTTTAAAGTATTCCTAAAACTTTGAGGTAGGGCGGTGGGTTGTGTTGTGGAGACATGTAGAGCTTGGGAGTGCAAGCTGCTGAGCCTGAAAGCTGTTAGAGACGGATTTTTGTTCTCCATGCTGCTGTGTTTTGGTTCCTTGCGTGCGTGTGGTTAGTGGGCACGACGTGTCGACTTCCGGATTTGACGTCAACGTTTTTTTTTAATCGATTCGTCGACGTCATCGACGCTTTGCTCCAGCTCTAATTGGTAAGTACTCAGATCCAAGTATCGGTATTGCATCGATTTGAAAAAAAGTGGTATCGCTGCATCCTTACCCAAAAGCACAATACAATCTTAAATGAATTTGTAATAATAGTTATTAAAGGTTTACTTTACCAGAAAAAAACCAACTACAACAAACAACATCACAAAGATGACCAATAAGCTAATGGTCAGGGTAACAGGCATGATCAGGACCAGCATTAAACAACACTGGTCTATACAGTCAAACACAATGATATGCTTTCTGCAGCAAGGATTAGAAAACAATCAGAAAAAGGAGAAAGACAGAAAGTTTAAAAAACTGCTGACTAATAAGCTTTTCCAGAGAGCTCAGGACCTCTGGGTCCTGGGTCAATCCGACTGATTCAACGTTTCTGTCATGAAGAAAAGGAGAAACTTTAAAACGGTAACAAAGGTTTGCCAAGCTTGCAGGATTATTTGGAAAAGCATTTGTCGTTGTGGAGTTCTGTAACAAGTTTTGTGAAAATGTGTTGAATCTGTTCTGTAGGAAACCATCTGCACTGTAAATAATATTCTCATTGATTTCTTTGATTTGCAATAGCCTCGCTGTGTTTTAAAACTCCAGTCACTCTGATTACAAGCCCACTCTGTTTACATTTGACTGATTACAAGTTCAGCCTCCCTACTGAACATCAGGGGCTGTTTATGTTGTACCTGGCTGAGGGTCAGCACAGCTTACCGTTCAAAAATCTCCTACGAGCTCTAATTTGCAAGAGAATTCAAATTCAGGGTAATTAGGCACAAGCAATCCCTGTGGTGTGTACACAACCTCGTTAATCACAACTATTGTTTTCCCCTCAATATTCAGTAGAGAATTGTAGGAAAGCAGTAAAAACATGTTAATGAAAAATAAAAATAAATACCTACAAAAATATAAATGATTAATCCTTCTAAGTGTGCTGAATGAAGTGTGTGATCTAAAGTCCATGCAGTCTCTTACAGTTTGACTGTACACTGAGTGTACCCCATCACTGCCATCTGACATCGTTTTTGGATTTACCTGCAAATTAGTGAAAATTTATATGATGTGGTCTTCACACTCAAACATATCCCAGCATCTTTTTCATATTTTTTCACTGAGGTGTTCACAGCTACGGAGACCTAGGCTGGGAGGAGAGATCTTATTGCATGATGTTAGTTAGGACTGATGACAAAGATTCCAAAAAAGTAAATTAATTCTCCTGTCAAAAGTATTTTAATGAATACTCTGTTATTTATTTTTAAATACACAATCTACTTTGATTAGACTTTTATAACATTTTTACTGATATTAAGAAGAAATGTGAATGGGTGTATAACACAGGTTAAAAATGAGCACATCAGAGGCAATGATTTGGTAAATAAAAATCTTTGCCAAGTGTTTTTTCCCTGTCTCAATTAGACAGGAATTAGAAGGCCTTTGAATGCAAATTGGAAGTGAGGTAATCCTACTGAAGTCATGCGATTTTGAAACAAGACCTGTATCAGCACTAATGAGAGCTATGGGTAATAATCAGCTGAACAGAGCAACATATAATAGACTTCATCGGCACCTTGTACCCACGGGGAAGGAAGGGTGAGGAAATCTGATGTTATAGTATATGGATGTACTGTGCCATGCTGGCAGTCTCTTTAATGAGAGAGAGCACGAAGCTGGAAAAAAAGTGTGAGGAATGGAGAGACAGAAAAACCAGAGGAAAAGAGCTGGAGTGAATGTATGAAAGATGTGTAGAGATGAAATAAAACTCCAGTGGATTATGTTGTACTCAGTTCTGTATGAGAATATCTGTCTTAACAGATTCCCGATTCACGCAAACACCAAAGAATTATGGAGCAGGTGATTATAATTGAGAACAGCATTTCACTCTTCAGCTAAAAATACTTCAGACTGCTAAAAACGCTGCATATTTTTACATGTTATGTGTAAAGAAGCAATGCTAAAGTTTGATGGACTGCAAGGCTGAGTCTGCATGAGGTGCCAGTCACTAATTCTAAAGCACACGAACACATGAATACACAGATTTAGGATTGATATCGCTCGAAAATGATGGTGTAGCTGGTAGCAGTCATAGCTCTCTGCGTGGAGTTAGCATGTTCTCCCCATGTCTGAGTGAGTTTCCTCCAGGTTTCTTCCAACACACCAAAAACATGCACGTTAGATAGTTGACTCTAAACTGTCCCTAGCTGTGAGTGAAAGGTTGTATGTCTCACTTGTCTCAGTGTGGTCCTGTGATGGCGACTTGTCCAGGGACACCCGATGAGGTGGTTCAGTAAATGGATGGATCTTATCTAGGATAACATTATGTCATGTGAGCTGTTAGTTTTCAGAGTATGTCAGGAAGACTCTCAGCTTCTATTGAATCAAATTTTAAATCAAAATATCTGAAACTGACAAGAGTTATAGTTGTTTTTGTGTTTGATAATGTCAGCTAGTTGTGGTGGTCTATCGCAACTCCAACAGAGAGATAATTACTTATCTGATCCAATAGTTACATTTTGAGAGTTTATTAAAACTATGCTATATTTTACTGTTGGTGTCATTAAAAGGATAGTGCACTTCTTATAAAAATGCTGAGATTTTTTTTACCCTGATTACTTCCTAAAAAGTGAAAGTAAAAAATGAACAAGTAGAATCTTTTTTAAAAATAGCAGCTAAATACTTTTATTCAAAAGTTTCTTTCATCATTTATTCAGCCACTCATTTTCCTAACTCACTATTTCTAAGAGTTGTGGTGAGTAGTGGGTAGTATTATAACCCAGCAGTCACTGGAGTTGAGGTAAAACACTCTAAGACAGGTTGACATAGCACCACATGAACAACCAAGAAAAACCCAAGCGTGCATGCCCACACTCACTCCTAAGGGTCAGAAATATTATACTAATGGTGCTTTTGGACTATGAGTGGATGCTTGGGCTTCTGGAGAAAACTCACACAGGCACGAGGGGGGGCGGACATGCCTGGAACAGCTGAGAGTCGAAACGTAGACCGATCCACTGTGAGGTGACACTGCTAACGGACTGTGACACACTCATAAATTTCAATTTTCTATATAATCAATTTCCTGCTTCAATCTATCAATTCCAATGAAGCATTGATACAAAATGCAAGTGAACAAAAAGAGGACATCATGTGTTATCAGTGGATGCTCTCTTCGCTCTTGCGTGTTGTGTGATGCATGTCCAGAGGAACCATTAGCAGCTTTCTTGTGTGAATGTCAGCTGCTGCTGAGCTGTACAAGCCAATGCACACTCAGTGATTAATGTGAGTCTGTGTTCTGTCCAGCACAGACTCTGTGATTTCTTTTCTGGCTGCAAAACAAAGGCTGATCAATCAGCTGTGAAGACCTGACCATTGGGTAAACATGGGAGAGCATCATCTGTTTCCTTGGAGATCAATCACAGAGACTTGACATTTTCAGGGTTAAGGCCACATATGCACTTTTACATTTTAGCAGAAAGGTGCTACAAACATTTAGTCAACACAAATGTATACAGAATACTGATTCTGATTCACTAATAAAAAGAAAAGCTTAGGTAACATGTTTTCTTACAACAGAATGAAACAAAAAAAAACTCTCAAAACAAGATGAATAATATATTGCGATTACTTATTACAGATTTCTGTTGATGCAAGGGAATTGGCTCAGATTGTGGGGCTGGCTAAGCATTTACAGCGTAAAAACATCCATAAACAAGCCTTGATCTTTCCTACAGCCCTACTTTTCCACTCTTTATTGAAAAGCATTCACTTCAACAAGACTCAGCTGATGGCTGACAGATATATAGTCAAAAACACTGCCAAAAATGAAAATTGTCAGCTCTGAATTTAATTCAGCGATAAGCTGGCCCATCAAATATCTTTAAAAATCTTTATTCAAATCGTCACATATACACATATTCTACCTGCCTTATGAGTGGAAATATGTGCATCCAGTTACAGCACGGAGAGGACAAACGTGGCCTATTTGTGTCAAATCTATTTTAACCCAACCGCTTTTCTACAATGGCTTCACTGGTTCATGGGTTTATGCTGAATGCACCCATCATTATTGAAGAAAGTTGGCACTGCACAGCCAATGTTACATGAAGGCTCCCAGCGTGAGTCCGTCAAGCTTTTAAGTGAGTTCCTGGCCACATATCATCATGTATCCTCATGTGCCCTTCCCAATCTGCCATTAGCATTAAACAATGCCAGACGAATACACTTAAGAGATAAAAAATCGTACAGGAACAAAATGCAGAAAGAAAATGGTATGAATATGTCAAATAAATATCCAAAAGGAGAGGTCACACTGGAGATCAGCAGCGGTCTTGGAGTACCTAGTGAAATGTAGAAGTAAAGAATTTCTCAGCAGAGACAAAATGCCATCGAAATGTCAAAGCTGTACTCTGGTTCCCAGGGGTCTCCAAAAAAAAAAAAAGTCAATTTTCGATTGCAATCTTTGTGAGCTATGGCAGACTGTATATAACAAAATAAATCCTGTCCAACCTGTGCAGAGTGCACCCCTGGACAGGTCATCAGCTCGTCACAAAGTCTCTTATTTTTACTCTAAAAATATTTTTCTATCTTTCAGATTAAAACAGATTACCATAGATGCTCAAAACAAAATACCTGTTATATTGATACAAATTGGGCAATTATCTCTTTATTTTTACCACACAAATAAATTCAGGACTCTGTCGAGTTAGCATACCAAGCAGGCTTTCCTCCTAAACTGTTCAGTTTTAACAGCCATAACGTTTGATTCCATGTAGCCCAACGTTCAAAGAATCAGCACAATCAAATCTGCATGCCCCAAATAAATACAGGTCAGACATGCTGGATAATAGCCCCCTTTTTATGGGTGCAGACTAAGCTTCAGATTATGCAGATTACAATAATGTAGGATGTGAATGAGCATCTAATATGCTAAATTCTTCAGAACTGCCAGAAGTAATTTGGCCTCTCACATCAATCTGCCCTATTTTCCTCTAACAGTCCAGTTCTGGGTCAGTGGCCACAAGCTACACCTAATTGTGGTCATTTTCAAATTCAATAAGGATTAAATGAGTAGTTTGTCATTTTCTTGTTTAGAGCTTAAATGTGTGTAACACATATATAAATGAAACACATATTTGTAATTTATATAGATGCTAGTTGAGTTTTTGCACCAATTCCCTGCTGGACACATTAATACTTTAAAAAGAGTTTAAAAAAAATAATCACGTTGACTGATTTAATTGTTTTGTTGTTGTTTGAGGCAGCTGTACCCTAATACTAATGTTATTAAAATATGTTTCTTTTTAGCAAGTCTGTTTTGTGTGAAATGTATTTCTGCAGAGTAAAATTAACATTTCAGACTTCAGTGACAAATGTGACCTACAAGCATTAGTACCCACTGTGATTTTAAAATTTATACTTGGTTTGAAAATAACCTTTTCCTTTAATTTGCTTTAAAGCGGCACTCCGGAGGATTTCATCAGGAGAGCAGTTTTTGAATCTAGCGTCCAAAGGCTCCTCCTCAAAAAATCTCGACACGCGCGTCTCTATATGCACGCGGCGCATATACTTCGGACATGAACTGTACAGCTCAATGTGTAGGGTTAATCACTCACAGTTCACAATCTTATTCCAACAATACTACGAGGGTCTGATGAGCCCTCTCTGTCCCTGCTGCTTCTGATATTAGCTCTGTTAGCAGAGAGCTGCTGCTGGACTCTGAAGCTGAACTTGACTCGGCCCTGGATGAACTTTCTGACCAAAATAAACGCATAATCCTGTCAAGCCTTGCCATTCTGTGAGGTGAAAGGTTTAAAAATAAAAATAAACCCGTCTTTAGCTGGAGAATGGGTAGGTTTTTAGTAGAAATGAGCCGTGAGTCCTCAGTGAACGGCTGAGACGGCAGAGAAACACATGGAGCGTCCTGTACGACAGCGCCCCCTACTGGTACAGGTTTGGTCGATGCGCGTGCATGTTGAGAGAATGCAGACATTTGAATTTCATTGGCTGAAAAATGTCGGCGGCATGAAATAATGCAAAGGGGTCTCTAGGAGGAAGGAGGGTCTTCATCAGAATGACAGATGTTGTGGAACTCAACCCATAGATCATAGTTTAGACCTGAAATATCATTTAAAACATTTAGAAAACTTTGATACAGAGAAAAATGCTCCAGAGTGCCGCTTTAAGTGAAAAAAGCTTTGGTCATGTCAAGTGAGGCGTTCTTTTATGTGATTAGAACAATTCCACAACAAAAGCAAATCTTCCTCACATTAAGAAAATGATTTATTTGAAGGCTTACGCCAATTATAAACTTAAAAATTCTAATTTAAACACGAGGTATCATGAATTAACCATAAATAATTGATCAAGTATGATTTATTATTGAAAAACATAAAGCTGAAAATGCACCTGGAACTAACAGATTTATATTCAGCTGCTGAACATTTCCAGGATATGAAGCAACATTCTAATCACAACACAGATAATGTTTGCTGCTGTTCTCTGTGGTTTTGCATTTGAAAGAAAACTGTCATACATAAATTAATTATCTCAATTATCAGAAGGAAGATATTGTGAATTTTTAAAAAATGCTCTCTTAACTTCACAACTGAGTGTATACTAACACTATGAGCAGCACAACACAGACACACAGACACAACCCTTTGAGTGGATGATCTGTGTATTCTGAAGAATGTTAATGGTATGTGTTTATGGACACAATGCATTTTACTCTTAGCTAAAGATAATGAAAATGCTAAGTGCTAATCTTATGTAAATTGGTTATAAAGGCAGCAATAGCACACTAGGCAATTTTTACAAACCACCCCAGAAACGATGCTAAATTCACAGAACTTCTGTATATTTTACCTGCGATGAAAACAAGCAGGAAAATACAATCAACAAAGCAAAATGAACTGTGAATCTTAAAACTCTATAGACAAAGATGAGCCATTTACTTAATATGTGCTATTAGAGGAACTTCAAATAGAACTGCCTTATGAACTGAATTTCAAAATGACACAGTCATGTGTGACTGGGCATGAGTGGAATGATGAGGGGATAAAACTAATCAGTAATGAACAAAAAAGGAAGAAAGAGGAAAAGACCATGGTTTAGTCTTCAGTCCTGCAGTTATGTGTCCAGGTTGCTTTGGGGATCCCATTATGATATAAATACAAACACACACATACACACACAAAAGGTGATCTTGTGTTACTAAGCATAACATTTTCCTACCTGCTGAAGTCGGTTCCTCACCATCTGCTCCTGTGGACACACAAAGAAGAAGAGAAGAAGGAGGAGGAGGGAAAATGTATTAGTTTAATCACAACTATGTCACAGTATTCAGGACTGCGGCTGTATTTAACATTGCTGATTCGACTATTAACCACAACATAATCCCATATGTGCATTTGACATGTAATTCACTGGAGCATAAAGTATGGGAAGCCAGATGCACCTGCTTTTCTGTAGGTCACAGCATGCTGCCAACAGAAATACTACACTGCTGTCCTGAAACATAACCTGGCACCATGTCAGAGCCCATCCCCCCTATTTAGGCACTCGGTCCTGGTCAGCTGGCTTTGACTAATATGTGTTCATCATTCTGAGCCACTGCAGGATTAGCCCCTGTGCCATACATACTTGCTTGCTCCAGCTCCCAAACCCCAGTCCAGCTACATGGCCGATATTTGGCCTGTCTACCATCATTAACGGTGTGCTCGATCTCCATCATTGCTCATGAAATTGCTCCAGAAAAGGAAGAAAAATAGCATCTGAAAGCTGGACACAGCTAGAGAAGCAGTAGACCAAGGGCATTAGAAACAGGGGGACAAAAAGAAATGAACTGGATGCATGGAAAGATGGAACAATTTAAATTACTATTGTTTCATAACAGCTATCAGTATTGCTTGCTAGCACCAGCTTGATTAAACTGAATACCAATTAGCCATTAGCATACATTAGGGCCACATAGATCATAAAGCAGACAGTGAGCCAGTTAAAGCTCCTAATCAGATTTAAATACATCTAAATCCATCCTGGGAAACTAACAGTGATTCCTGAACATACTAAATACAAGATGCACAGGGTATATTTTTCTTATCTTTGCAAGCCAACAACCACAGATCTGCCTTCTAACATTCCTGGGGTAAAAATCTCAACATGAGTGCTTTAAGAAAAATACATTTTCTCTTGCTTGTCTTTTTTCATAATGTATCTAGCTTTTGCAGAGAAAAGCTGTATTTACCATGTCCATTAAATATTTACCAAGACCTTTAGTAGATAAACTAAACCTTGCTTCACTGTTTAGATAGATTCAGCCCATCCCCAGAACATTTGACTCCAGTTTATACACAATAATGTTCAAACTAAAGGGAAAATGACTCATTTTGACACAGCTGTAATAAACAGACCAAATTAAAGGGTGAGCTGCAGCCTTTCACACTACTTTGAATGTGAGAGAAAGCGTTAACAAAAGTCGCACGGAGCCAAAGCTGAGCACTTTGTCAGCCTCTCATCTGTCTGGCAGCAGAAGCTCTCCTTTGTGTTTTCCCATGCACACGGGCCACTGTAATCCCCAACCAAGCACATTCCACGCTTCGCTTAGTGTGGTTTTCTTTCTGCCTTTCTTCTCCTCTCTTACCAGAAGGGTCAAGGCACAAACTTGAAAGTTCTTAGACATGCACTGTATACACATATAATTACAAACAAGCAAATGGACAACAAGTAAAAAAAAAACATAGCATATGCCTCGGAGTGCAGACAACTACTCACACCCACACATAAATACACATACTGACAAGATAGAGGAGCAGAAGATGAAGGTGTTTTTTTTTCTTTCAATCCAAGTTGAAGTGGTGAATCATAAGAGTGCATAAAATACTTAGTGCACAAAGAGTTTGGCTGGTGTTCAGCACAGATGAGAGAAAACACCCAGAATAAGCTGCATCACAAGGCTCATCATGTCTTGTGGAGAAAAGCAGCTCTATTTGTCTGCTATTGTCTGACAAATCTGTGCTTTAATACGTAATGAAATGTATTATGAGCAGACTTTCAATGACTGAAAGTGTCAGCCAAGGTAAATAAATACAGACAAACAGTAACTGATGATAAAACTGTTTTCACACCTTAAAGTCTACGTGATCTGAACCAATGTTCTATTGTTTTAAATTCTGCTTAGTTAGAATGGATGCTGGGTGGTGTAGTAGTTAGCATTGTCACCCTACAGCAAGATCACCATCTTCTTGAACGCTGACTGCCAGGAAAAGACACCAGCTCTCCCAGGATGAGTAGATAAGTCAGGTTTTGTACTGGACTTTATAAAGTGGATGATCTGTAGACTTAATCTTACTGTTGTCATGGCTGTTTGTCACTAAATGCACATGCATTTTGAAGTTCTAAGTTGCTCAACAAACCTCATGGTTTAGAACTGCTTTCATATTTGTCTTACAGGCAGACCTCTGGACCAGTGATTCACAAAAGGTGAGGCTGGGACTCCATTAAGGGTCAACAAAAACCAAAGCGTGCTGTCTAGACATGGTCCCCAGAAATTAAAATTAAAAATTACAGCTAAAAGCATATTTTCACTATAATTATAACAACGTATTAAAAACAGTGAGGATAAAAGGAGAGTACTCACAATTTGGCTGTAGATTTGTGTTGTTTTTATTCTCTTGATTAACTGTTTTATTAGTAATATTTGTACAACTAAACCAGTGATAGTTGCATGACTGGAGCAAGTTAAATGTCTAGAATATCTCATGTTTTTGAAGGAGTTGAAAAAATTTGATATCTGCAAGTTCAACAGATATTCAACAGTGTTGCTTGTTCTACCCTTAAAATTTCAAGCAGGAAGAGAGCAAGGTTGTTAGGCAAACAGCAAACATTTGAAGCAGTGATATATGCACAAATAGATGTGTAAAGGAAGGAGGGTTCTGGAGATGACTCATTTCAATGACTCCTCCTTTTTCCCTGGAGAAGGTCCTCTCTATAGCCTGATAAGTCCTCCGTCCTGAGACACATTGGTTTAATCTGACTGACAGCCAGGAGGCAGTAATAACCATCCATAATCTAAATAGGAAGCAGCCAGCCTGTCCAGCACAGGGCCGATATGACCTCAAGGTGTTCAGACAAGATAGAGGAGGGAGTGCAAAGGATGGAGACGTATCAAAACCATAAGAAACATGCCTACACCACACACACACACACACATACAAGAATGAGGACATACATCAAACAACAAGGTGTTCAAATAAATCCAACTGTTGTGCTTGCAAACTTATTTGTTGCTGGATGCAAAATTAATCTAGCTGATTTGTTTTTAAAAAGGTGCTAAAATGAGTAACTCATGAACAGAACCCTACTGTTAATATTATGGGGTTGACCGAATGGACTTTAACAAATTAATTTAAATCCAAACACACACACACCTACACAACACCAACACACTTCACCAATAAATTATTTTAAAGTAGATGTCAGGGCCAGAAGATACTCATGTCTATTTTGTTTTCTGACCTGAACTAGAACTCATTTTAAAACCTTTTCCCCAGATATGAAACAGAAATGAAAGAATTTTCAGAAAATATTTTAAAAAAAGAGACCAGTGATTGGTTTCACATAATGACATGGCATTAATGAGATCCCAAACCCATCTGGAGCACACTCACAGTGACTTTGGACAATTACAGAAATGAAGGTGCCTGAAAACAAACCAACCAAAAATGGCCTTAGTGATACTAATAAACTCTGATTTTTTTCTTTTATTTATTGTATAAGAAAAATACAATAAAACGTTCAACCACTCATTTTAATGAGCTGAAGTTTTCGATAGCTGTGTGATCTCATTATGGTTTTGATGGATCCACATGTGCGTGGGTAAGAGGTCAACATGGTTGATGCATTTTTGTTGTTGTTGTTGTTTTTCTTGGTTTAATAGTAAATTGTGAAGTGACTCAAGGCTCATGCCACTTATTTACAGAGGTTTATGGCCAGTTTATTACATCTGCACTTCACATTCACTTAAGTTTTCTTATCTGTTTCTTGTCAAATGCTTGAAGAAAGCAGTTGTGTTTAGTTGATAATGTGATTGGCTTTGGTTTGTATTTTGGCTGCAGTCAATTCCTTTTGCACTGATTACACTGTCACATATTAATTAAAATTTTACAAGTGGAGAGCCAAGAATATCACTCCGACAGAAGACCCAAGTTTATCTGCAAATCAAGCCTCGAAGAGCTCATCACTCTCACCAGTCGGTATGCTAGTCAGGGCCACGGCAAAGTCGAAAACAAAGCATGTAATGAATAATAATTCCCATTTAGCAGTGTAGCACCAAGAATGACAGTCGGCTGTCACTGCCAATACTGGCAACCAAGACGATAATCTCTATCAACTTCAGTTTACATCTGCTGAGGGTTTCAGGCTGAAAATGTCTGCTGTGAGAGTGTTACCAGTTCTTTAATGTTAGTTTTTACATGGCAGAGAATAAAAGAGGTTGTTTTAATTAGGATACAATGCTTTACAAAACAATGGAGAAAAAAAATCAGCCCATAAAATTTCATTTGTCACAGATCTCTGCATTCAATCACTGAGCCTCCTACAGCTTCAGCTGTTCAATGTGTTTTCAGCCATAAATATTCAGCATTAATTATCACATTCAGCTTGCTAAACAACAACAGAGCGAGGATGTCATAAACTGTTATAATAAACTAGTTTAGAAGTTAGGATTCAGATCTGAAACAATTCAGAAGGAATAAAAAAAGTTTTTGGCAAAATACAAACGAAGACAAAGGACTGACTGCGGTCTGTGTGCAAGTTTTAAATTAACACTAAAACTATCACTTTCCTTGTAGCTTTTCCACACACACTCACACACATTCACTCAACAACCCTGAGCAGATGCTCAGTGCACGTCCATCTCCCACATACTATCACCCTTTAAAGTGTTTGTTCCATCACAACTGTGCTTATTAACATTAAATCATCTTCCTGTGGAGTGGGTGGGTGGCTAGCTGTGAAATGAGTCACAGACATGGTCCCAACAACAATTAAAACAACACTGTAGAGGTACTCCTTTATTGTTAACTGTCGTCTAACTAATGACCAGGAAGGGAAGTAGTATTCCCCTCTTCATGTTGAATCATCATCCATCTGTGAGTGAAGAACTCGTCCATCCTAGTGTTGCTTTTATGTCAGAGGATTGGAAGTGCAGGGTAAAGACCTCCATTAACAAGTGGCTCTTTGTTATTTAGCTTTGAAAGGTTAAATAAAATAATTTTAATAAATACATAAACCTCACGTCTTATTAAAATCAGCGTTCCCCCTGTATTCTTCTAGCCTCAAGGAACTCTTAGCATGCTAATTCTGCATGTTTTAAGTACTTAGAGATATATTAAATAAAAGTATTGTTGACAACTGGCTGCAAATTCAGAACTTCCTGAGGACAGATGGAAAATAGAATCAGGAAAATGAGCA
Organism: Callopanchax toddi; assembly: GCA_006937965.1. NCBI lineage: Eukaryota > Metazoa > Chordata > Actinopteri > Cyprinodontiformes > Nothobranchiidae > Callopanchax > Callopanchax toddi. The sequence continues at coordinate 5,241,258 of SSNR01000009.1, read as the reverse complement.
ACTATCTTCTGCTAAGAGCTTTGTAGCAAATAATAAAAATAAGTAAATAGAAATACCTAAATGAATTAGTGATATATTTTTAGTTTCTATGGGTCCCTTAAAATAAGATTAGGATCTGGCTACATTCTGTGCAACCTGACCCTGTCTGGGTTGCCATAAATGTGGAAACCCTTCAGTGTAACAGCAAACATCACAATGCTGTGCTATTAGAACTCACTAACACGCTTTTTCCTGCTATTTTCTATATCTCCAAAACACTTTTCTATACCTTCACCATGCTCTGTGATTCAGGAGTATCCTCCCGTGGTGATCCTACCATGCATGCATAAAACTGCACCACGCCCCGTCCCTGTCATGGCATGTTAGCACTATGCTAACAGTGTGATGGGGTCATAGCTTAGGTAGGATCCCGGTGTGGCCAGTTCTGCATTCTAGTGTGAGCAGGTTGCACATTATGAACACAGCCAGCACTACAAGCTACCTAGAACTCTGATGCTGTTACCACAATAGTATAAACTTTAAAACCTTGTTTTATAAAGTTTCATTCATGCTCAAAACCATCCTCAAGCTAATACACTATGATAGATAATGAGGAGCCTGCTTGGTTTGTTAATGCCAACATAATGGAAAACACATGTTCTGGTTTATTCTTTACATCATAACAAGGTCATCTTCAATGTGAAGTGAATCGGGCTGTTCTGCTTTATAACTTTACACCCTGTATACTTACTGGAAAAGTGAAAGCACCTCCCAACAGGATTTATATGCACTACCATGCAAAAACATGATAAAGTGTTTCAGAAATCTAACTTTTTATCCAGGTGGGACAATAAACAGCCACAAAAAGATGTCTAAGGAAATACTTGTTGCAAGTTTTTTAAAGTTATTTGCAGTGAATCAATGCTAGAAGCATAAAGAGTAAATATTTTGCAGATTTTTTAAAAAGAATTAAAAATCTAAAAGCCAAAAAAATGTTTGAAGTCTGTTGCATCACTTCCTGAAGTACCTCTTGTTCTGCACCGTATGTGGTTACTTTGGGAGAGGGCGGAGAGGCAAATAGAGCATCAAATTGGTATTCCAAGCATAACATAAGAAAGCCCACTGGATCAGTCTGTCAGCAGCAAAGTGTTTTGGTAATATGGTCAAGACAGAGCACAGACATATCCGCAGCTTTATTCATACTGTGTTTCCAACATGAAATCAATATGCTTTTTATTTCTTTAAGTCTGCTTTTAAAGTGTCAGCAGCCAAAACCAAGCGTCAGCAAAGAATAGATCGTCAGTTATGGTTTGATAATGACTGATGCATTTTATGGGAAACTTAGAAATACAAAAATATATGTAATTGATTGGAATTGTGATAACTGTTTGGAAAATGCAGTGATCATTGCGGCCGTGTAAAAGTTCTGTAATTTCATGAATTCTACAAAAAAAAGTGAAGCAGAACCGAAATATTTTTGGAGCCAAAAAATCATTCTTAAATCAATAACAGTTTATATTTTATTGACATGCCTTGGTATTAAAGTGCCCCAATTTTTATATAATTTGGCTTCCAGTGAAATGGGCATTTATCTAATCTATTAATGTTTTCCTGACCAATAGATCTCCAGTCTTTAGAGGGTTTTTAGAGAAGTCTTTGTACAAAGCATCAAATAGTTTGGGTTGTTTTGTTTATCGAAGCCAAAAAGCACAGCACAGGCCTCTGCTGAAGACTATAAAATGGCTTCTAACTTATAGGATCAGCACTTACTGTATTTGCATCTAACAGACAACTTGCAGAGAGAAAAGCATAAAATGTATGTCTCTCCATATGTTTTAAAGGGAATCGGAAGAAAAAAAACACAAATAAACACATTTTAATTTAGATAAAATGCAATAGTCCTAAAAAGATCAATCATCCATCGACTATATGCCAATTTTCTCAGCTGATAGAATCACCTTGCCGGTGCTAAAATACTACTTTAATACCTTTTTAAACAAAGATTCAATCATAGATTTTACTTAAATTGTTTCAGCTTCAGATTACATTGCAGTAAAACAATTATCATGCCAAGAAGATATGTGAAGTAGATGGTTTAAGAAGACAAACAGAAAAAGGAAACGACAGGCCAGAGTAGTACAAACCAAACAATAAACCCTTGACAGGAAACATTTTGAAAGAAGCTGGGCACACCAAAGAGAAATGGAGCCTTCAGCCTTCTCTGTGCAGGTCAAACTCAGCTGAAGTGTGCAAAACCAATAAACAAGAGCAAATCAGCTCACAGAGTCTTAAAACACATGGAGGCTATTATGCAGCGCAATCTGTTCACAGAAACATTATGGTCATTTCCACCCCTTTGGTATCACACATTATAGTGTTCACTTCTAATATCAGGTATGAAGCTCCAAAGGTTTCAATAAATGAATAGAAAACTTTTAGAAAAGTTGGACAGACATTCTGGACATTTTTAACTTTGTGTCTTTGGTTCGTTCATTCAACAGATATTAAATGAACTTGTATTTTAAAGAAAAAAGAGAAAACGGTCATAATAAATATTTCTCCTCTAAGCAGGGCTCTGCAGGAGGAGTGTGCAGTGACTCAGCCCATGACTGACCTGCAGGAAAACGAAACCACATCACAGAAAATCAGCAAACCTGACATCTACACTATCAAAACAGCCAACACTCTTCATGGAAGAACAGCAAGAGGGCTGTGCTTCAAAGAGCTGCTCCTGACACTTTAGTACTGTGTTACTGTACACACATGATTTATTTATATTGTAGACATTCAAGTGCAAGTTAAGCTGGTATTTTTTTAAATATCCTTCAACCTGTAAATGACATGAGGAATCCTGAAACGATGAGAGTAAACTATTTGTTTCCTTGCCATGTGTGTTTGTGAAATGTAATTTGCTCACATCAAAGAAGAGAAGAGAAAGCCCCAGTTCACTTTGCTGTATTCCATATTGTTATGATAGGAAAGGAGGGAGGGGTGAACGCCTCACTCCCTCTAATTGGATGTAATCGCTAGAGGGAATAAACTTGCTTTGGCCTCAGGAAAAGGGAAGTGAAAAGAGGATAAAAAAGGTGTTAAGTTAGGGCTGAAAATGCTAAATATCTGCAGGAAACTAGAAAGACACAGAGGTTGTTTTAGTAAGCCAAACACATACCCAGTTCAGAACCCCTCCACCAAGATGAATAAATCTAGAAATAAAAGGTGCCACCAGATTTGTCTTCAGGCTCCTGAAACAACAGGGGCTCAGACCTGCCCACACATCTTTGATCATTCAAAGCTATAACACTTTTTAGTCCGTTAAAAAGGAAATGACACTGGCTTTTACTTTCTGAGGTCTCATTTAACCCCTTCACTGCATTATGGCATATAACACACAAACTGAAATAAAACAGAATGTGTGTTATGCTGAACCCTGTGCCTGCAGAGATTAAGGCTCTTCGTTTATGACAGTCACATGACTGCTGAGAAGGGTCTTTATGGTAAAAACAGACAGCAGTTTTCTACTCAAGCCTTTGCTTTGGATTGGGTTAATGAAGTGATAAACATGGATAGAAAAATGCCTTCAGTCTCAGAGGTGAAAGAAATGTTTTTAGAAGAAGTTGGGGAAGCTGAAGAACAAAAAGGATGAAAGTGATGAAGACAGTGATGCAGAGTCTGATGAGTCCAGCAGGGAGGAAGATGTGTGGCTTCATAGAGTTAGAGGAGGAGGTGTAGAGCATGACAGAGGAAGTAGTGTGCCTATGACGGAGTCCAGGTTTGGGTTTGTGCAAAATACATATTTTCTCTTTTATGGGGAAAATAAACATATTAACATAGGTTCCATCAGGTAAAACTGCTTTAAAATTCATTTCATACTTAAATTATTTTATAAAAATAAACATTTTATGACCCGCAAAAACCAAAACAACTCATTCTGTCATGAAGAGGTTAATGTCTTATGTCTGTACATTTTGTATCAAGTGTATAATTTAATAATACAAGACTATGAAGAAAAAGACTATTGACAGTCACATGTAAATAAATGTTCAGTTCAATCCTAAAATCTGTTGCAGCAACCAAGGATCAAACCACCAAGGCCTCTGCCTTGGACTGTTTAATCTCCAATGTCCCTTACAATGTCTACTGCAGGTGGTGGGTCCACAGGACAGCAGTGGCATGTAGCTCATTCAAACTGTGTACCACTGAACCCAATGAATGAAAGTCCAGCCATCAGGCATTTGCCAACAAACCTTTCCGGGCACCGGTAAGGCACTGGAATCTGTTCCTTCATGTATTAGTAATCATAAGAGTGTTTCACACTTTGGCCCTTCACCTAGAACAAATTTGTCATGGGAGAGCCTACCAGGGCCAAAAACCATAGCTTCAGGGATCCTCAAACACAGACGCTACAATCTAGCAGCAATTTGTGAGAGTCCCTCACCTACAGTCAGGGGTGCACGTAGGCGGTGTGCAGGAGTGACAAAAAGTAAGGCGTGCATACCAGTTCCTTTCACCACTTCACTCCTTTGCGAACCGCGAGATACGTCTACTGCCTGTATTGTACAAGTAGTGTATCTATTTTCTAGGCCTCCTGGTTAATTACTAAAGTAGATTTATAGCAAATGCTTCTGCTTTGAGATCCAGGGCTTTTCAGAAAACACTCTGGGCTACAGTCTTGGACATTCAAACCTAACAACGTCTCTAGATGCCAGAGGAGACGGCATACACAGGAGAACTGAAAGGAGGACATCAAAGTGATGAAATGAGTACTGAGAACAGAGAGCATGCTGGTCGCTATGGTAAGATCTCTTGTCCAGAGGGGAGATAAACATCGTTATTGCAAGGACATTGAAGAGGACAAAGCATTATGTACTTTAGGTAATTCAGCTGATTGCAAAGTGCAGCCCTTTTAAACGCCCACCATACCCAATAAATTAAGCTGATTATAATTGATTACAACAATAGCTGGCAACAAATGTAACCATTGATTAGTTATGATGAGGCAGACACTAAAATGATGTTAAGTAGTGCTGCTGCAAAAGAAAAAAAGAGAAAAACTGAATTATTTGAAAGAAAATGACAAAAGCTGAAATTAATGAAAAGTCAAATAAAGTGCAGAGACAAATTAAATCTAAAAACACTGTTTAGAAATTAAAATTCAAGCTGAGTAACTCAAAAAGCTGTTTTGAATAAAAAGCTTGATTAAGCTAAAATTATATGCTAAACTTGGCAAAATGTTTTGTTGATTAGATGCTTTTGCACACATTTGATTTGCTATATCTCAACTCAAATATGGAAAAGGTAAAAAAAAATATGTTTTAAGCAAAAACTTTGTTAAAACAACTTAGTTTCTGGGCACTGGTTGGAAATAAATCCTGTAGTTATTCCTTTCAGTTTCAAAGCATTTCTGCATCCTTATTTTTCTAAATTAAAATAAAAGCTGAGTGATGATTAATCGCTTCATTTCACCTCACTGTTGCATGCAGATATGAGTTGCTGTCCCATGGTGAATTGTTTTGATGGTTTGGATGTGATGGTTGAGAACAAAATATATCAGTTGCACAATGGGGAATTTCACATATTTTGGGTAAAAATGAATGAATGTTCTGGAACAAGTCAGTGCTTGTTTGATTGCTGGTGAAGGAAAATCAGGCACAAAGTTATTAAAAAGAGAACAGATGCATAATTTTTCTGTTTTTTGAAAAAATATCCGAGGTCACTAATAAAACCTCAAGAATTAAGGAAAAAACCCAACACTGACTGTGTTTTTGGACCATAATGATCCATTCAGATTTAAAAGGCAGTGGTACATCACAGTCTCCGCTCAAAGCAGGAATATTCAACATCCCATTCTTTATCTCCGCTCAGCTTTTCAACTCACAGCTCTTTCATTCTTGCTTTTTGCTTCCATCAAATTAGCAGTTTTATATTCCACCTGTTTTAAGTAAGAAATGAAAGAAAAATGAAAATGCTGATGGACTCTTTACTATTGTTATTTCAAATATTAACTGGACCAAAAAATTGAATTCTTGAAAATTGTTCATCCAAAAGAAGTGAAACAGGCTGTTTGTTTTACACAACCCCACAATGTGCTTCTGTGAAAACCTCTAAGTGGTGCTGTTGAAATGGGGAAATGTTTTACTTCATCTGTGTGGTATTTGACCAAAGCATGTTGCAAATAATTCAATAAGTACTCAGGAAATTGCTTAGACTTGAAAAAAGGTTCCCATTACGAATGTGGTTCAGTTTACTTTGCTGCAAACTAAAATTCCCACTTTTTAACAAAGACTATTGCATATGTGGAATACATATGCAAAAATAGCAATTATCCTCTTTACCTTATCCATCAGTTGTTGGGCATGATTAAAGCTTTATTTTGTTGTGGTTGTTTAACTATTTTCACAGTCAAACTATATGATTTAAGCTCAAACCTCCACAAAACACACAGCTTTTATTTCCCGTAACCAGGATCCATAATCAGTATGTGGGGGTTGAGCTCTGGTCACTGAGTTTAAAGCTTCAATAAATGTTATCACCACTTCAAAGGCTTTTCACACACCTAAAATCTCCCTTTTGAGTCCTTGTCATAAAACAACTTCTATTGCCACAAAGCTTCCAGGGAGACAGGTAAAAGGCCTTCCCTGACAACCAGAGGTTTACTTACGCCTCATGTTTAGGTGATCTCTGAGAAACGCTTTTCATCTCTAAAGGATTCCCAAACTGTTTTTCTGACTTTACGCTAAGCATAAACCAAATTTAGTCCTCAGACAGTCTGTGCTATGATTTATTCCCACAGGAGCCCTAAAGTCTTGATAATACCATCAAGACTGGAGTGTATTGTGTGTTTAAGATCAAACTACGCTCAAAGAAAGACAAAACAGCATAGTTCAAGGGGAAGGGTTACAAAATGCCACACTACCATCTTTCTTTTTCTTTAGTGTATCCTTGTTAGATGTAAGCTGGTCTTCCTCTCTGCCCTCTGCTGCTCTTATTACTCTGCATCCTGCCTCAGCCAGCTCTAAGCCCTGCAAAGGTACACAGAGGGCTTTTGTCTCAGGATACGATCGATACCTCTCCTCATCGTGGGCAAGGGGCAGGGATAATGCACTCAGCCTAGGGCATGCAGGGTTCACAAGATTTTCAGCAACTGGGGACTCGAGCTTTTCAGAGGTGAGAGCATAACCAGTGTAAGAGTATGAACCACAAAGTCTCTACTTACTGCAGAATGAAAATGTGAAATGGCGCTGTGACATATCACAAGTATAGATGTTTAAGGAATTGTTTGGAGGAAAGGGGAATAAAGGAGATCGTTTTGCATTCTGCCAACACAATTTATTACAAAATAGGCAACAATTTGAAAGTCTTCATTGACTTCTATTAAGTTTTTTTTTCTATAAGCCCAAAAGAACTATTTCTAAGGCTAAATATACACTCTGTGACTACTTTATTAGATACATGAGTTCATTTTCCTAACAAATAGCTAATCAGTTAATCCAGTGGTTGGAACTTGGTTCATTTAGGAATCTAGATGTGTCACAGATGACTAGCTGAAACTCAAACATTCATCGGAAGGGAGGGAAAGAAACACAATTTTTGGTCTGAATATTTTCCAAGCTGCTGACAGGATCCGTGCTTTCATGTTGTTTACACTAAATCCTGACCCTACCACCTAAATGCTGTTGCTGAAATTTAGACTCACACAACTGCTGCTCATTGGTTCAGGGTAGTGTAATGGTATGGAGGGTATGTTTTTGGCCCATGCTGGGCCTTTTATTACTAACTGATCATGAATTAAACTCCACAACAGAGTATTGTTGCTGACCACAGTGGACCAGATTTTGATGCTACTTCCAGTAGGATAATGCTCCATGTCTCAAAGATCAGATCATTTCTAAGTGGTTTCTTGAACATGAGTTCACTGGTCTCCAATGACCTCCAGAGTCATCAGATCTCAATAGGGTGTGATGGAACTGTGCAATGCTGCCATGTCAATATGGAGATGAACACCTCGTTGAATCCATGACGAATTGAGTCAGTTCTGAAGGCAAAAGCGTGTTCAACCCAATGCTGATGAGGTGAGTGTACATTTATTGTTCTGACCACAACACCAACACAGTAATTAGCTACATAACCACTAGCCACACTTTGCTGGACTTAAGCTGTAAATAATTCTATTTATATAATCTCTTAAATGTGTACTGCAGCTGCAGCAATCCATTTTGCATCAAATGAACGAGACTGAGTTTACTACCACTTCAGCCCAAAAGTGATTAACGATTATAATACTGTTCTCTAAGAGAGGGAGGCTTTTAAAGTCTAGCTGACTTAACAATTAACAGACTTGACAAATACAAGTCTTGCATGGTCAAACAACCCAATATAGCAAACTATAATCAAAATTACTGGAAGAAAAAAAAACATGAAACAAACGATGCATTCACAGTCTGCCTTGTATATACGTCACTTCTACTTATACAAATGTGCCCTAATGATCAAACGTAGGAAACCCATGCAAATAAACAATCTGTTTTCTGTTATGAATCACAGTCTGGCAAGAAAAGCATAACAACAACGCCCCGTGATGGATTGTGATAATTAATATCATTCCTAAGCATTCTATTTCAGGTTCTTGCTAATTAAGAGCCAGCAAATGGCCTCATAAATATTTCACTGAAATCACACTGCCTTTGCAGGTCTCTTGGAAATGTGACAGTTCATTTGAAACTGTTTAAATTACCAGAGCATGAATATGTACATATATATAGCATGTAGTTCAGTGATACGGTTGGCGCTTTCCACTACTGAAGCTCCATTCGTGTTCCACCATCCATCTAAATGTCCTTTCAAAACTAAGCCAGCTGAGTTGGGAGCACACACCCTTAAGCCATATGGGGAGTCATAATTACCAAAGCATCTTCTGTTGAGTATGATTGACACCTCTTTCCCCCAGCATTCATTCTGCAGCTTACGTTACGGCTCATGGCAACATGCAGAATTGCAAAGCACCTCTCTGTCTTTCTGCCCCCATCCTCTCATCTCTCATCACTCTCATTACAGATGCCCTAGTTTGTTGGTGAGCCAGGAGATCTTTCTAGCCTCATTACAAACTTGGACACCTCCCATCTTTTGTACCCTTTTTTGCAGACAAGCTCTCCTACGTTCACGCTTTTATCCCACGAGCAGCCTAAAAAGATTCATCAAACATGTATGAAGAAGTAGAGCTCACATCTCATTTGAATCCTCACGGTTGAGAAGTCTGTGATGCAAAGTGCTCGCTGCAGATCAACCGGCAAGGGAAGTCAAATAAGACAAAGGGGAAAAATGAATTTAGGTTGAAATTTGTGTCAATTCGCAGAAGTCATGCATATTCAACGGCACACTGAGGCATTGCTTTGACCGTGTTCATTAAATGTTTTCCTCATTAGCACTCTTGTTGCAGCAATGTTTTCCACGTGGCATTTTGGATGAGAGGAGAAAATAATGCCACACAAATGCATTCTGTGACTGAGCGACGGTCTCGTTCGAAGCTCACAAAAGCTAAACGCACGCATTTGAATAAAAATGCTCCGGCTTTTGGTATGCTTTTGACAGCGTTTGTAAAAAAGGCAAAGAGGCACAGATGGCTTCAAACAACCAATCACAAGTTTGATAATAAATCCAGGAACATCCAGTTGATATTTCTGAATGTTCACAATTCTCGCACAAAGGAAATGTCTTGTGGAAAATCTTTGTTTGTTTTGTTGCCAAGAACTTTATATTGAAGTCTGAGGCCATTTAGTTTAGTATAAAGCAAACTGGGGGCACCGCGGCGTCTGAACAGTATTCTACAGTCAGCAGCGCTCAAGCTCTCCAATTAACTTGTTTATCCAGAGAAAAAACAAAGAGCATATATATGATTATCTCCATTTTATGGGCAATTATGTGCGAGAAATAGATTCAGCCTGTAAGCTCGGATGGTACGCCGGGCTCAGAGAAAACAAAATAAAAAAACAGTCATTATCTCTTCTAAAATGCTACTGTTTTTAGATTTTGAGCTATATAAAGAATGTGTCAGTCAAAATAAGAAAATATAAGACATAAAAAAAACTTTTCATGATACAGATTCATTTTGGCAGAACAAAGTATACAAGCTAAACAGCCCCACTGCTCATTTAAGACCTCTGAATGTTTCTCTCACAAAATAAGACAGCAAATATAACAATCTCTGATCGTCTGTGCTAAACCGTTATGACTGCATGGCTTAAGAGTATATCCCTTAAAACAATCTGATGTAAGTTTTGGTGTTTCTCCCTTTAAAGCTGATGTAACGCGAGCACGTCTCCTACTCAGACACATATCGCTCCCTCCGAACCTTACTGTAGCTAATGGGTTTGCAGACACGTCCAACTTTAGTCTGAAGCTTCTGCCCTCTCTGCTTTTTGTCCGTCCAAGAAACTGCTGCACTTGTCAACAACCACTGATGTCTCAAAATACAGTTCTGGAGGGTAAAAGTGCACCGAGGATTATTTTTTAATGAGTTGAATCCATGTTACTTTCAAACATGATGGGAAATCTTGTATAATTTTGCACACACAAAAAAAAAGCACACATATAATAAATTTGGGCTTAAGTGGAGAATGCCAAACATATATTAGAAGAGCATGAAACTCATATATCAAACCGGAGAGCCTAAGCTGGGTATTGTGTGTACCAAAAAGGGCAGGCTTGACAAATTGAATTTCTTCATCCTGCTTACCCTTTGGTCAATGAGTTCCATGTAGCAGGCATGACTCACTCATAGAGCCTGAGTGTGGAGCAAGAAAAGGCCACATGTGCATTGGATTTAGGAGTGATGAGGTGTCACTGAGCCTGCAATCATTATACTGTTTTGTGTGTCTCTTCAAACATGAATGCAGTTTAGGATTCGGTCTTCATACTGTATATATTCTTGAAATGGTCGACTTATTTGTTGCACAGCAGAGCAGCGTCAGACACAAACACACAAATATGTGCACTCAAATAAGCACATGTTCCAGAAATGTATGAGTTTGATGCAAATCGCAGGCAAACATTAACCAGCAGTTTTATTCAAAAGATCTAACCACATTTCAACCTTCAACCAGCTCCACTGAACCGTGACTTGATGTGGTAGAATTAGAACATCTGATTTGCATGTTTGATAGTGAATGAGAATACAAGACAGAGGTGAGATATGCAATGAAACGTCCTCTTCAGTGCAGTTAGAGAAACTTTTAAACTTCTTTGCTAAGTTTTCTCAGAGCATCAGCGTTAACATTAAAACAGACAAGTGTGCATGAAAGACTTGGATTAGAAGCGAATCAGAAGATGAAGACTTTCAGCAGGGGGATTTTTTTTGGGTGTACAGACTTTTTAGGACTGTAATGGTACACAAAGATTGTGTTTGTTTTGCAAATAGAGTCAGGAGTTAAACTTTATCTGATAATAAAGATTTAATAAATACAATGTTAACTTTAGCTTCTAATCTTACATTTTCTATAGGATAACAAAATGATGATACTCTGATATTGTCCACACAACAATCGGCTCCTGATCTGTATTGTTGACCTACTTTTTAAGGTTTTACGTAAGGCTCATCTTAATATGTCACCGATCCTTATAGTCCAGAATAAACACTTCATCAGGAGGCGGGCCCATACGGACCAACAACCACCAAAATGTTGTGAACTTCATGTTTAAAATCTCCAAGTTAGTTTCAATTTTACTTTGATTAATAAAGACAAATAATCCCACTTGAACATAATAAAGAAGCCAAATTAGCAGCAGAATAATGAGCTGATTGTCTTCATCATTTTGCAGTTTGTGTGTTTTTAAATCACCAGTCACATAATTCAAGTGGGTCAGCATAGCTCACAGAGCTGCCTTCACAGTGCCTGTTTTAAAAACATTGTTTTAATATCTCCAGCTGGTGTTTAAGGATCCAGGTTGTGCAGAACTCCTGTTCACAGAGAGGTTTTTGTACAAACACCAATTAGAGATCAATAAAGAGCATTCAAAAGAAATGACTGGTAGTACTGAGACATCTGTTTACAGGACTAATGAGACAAACCCTGTGATCTATGCATCCAAACTGTCTCCCTGCACTGTGATCTGCTACAGATACTTCTATGCTTTGATTTAAATTACTGTAATGGAAGTATAGTGTGCTGGGTGCAGGTAAACAAACAAAAAAGAGGCAAGAATCTGACTGAGAAAATCAATCTGCAGATACTTGGTTTGGATAGAACAAAAATAATCTTCATTGGGAAATCCATAATTTTAAGATTTCATTTCCTTTTAACCTCCCATTAGGGAAGAACCCTTAACTCGATGAACTCTGCTTGTCCTTGGTTTCAATACAGAGTGAAATGAAGTAAAAATGAAGCTTTATTTCAGAGCACTGAAGAAAAACTGTTCCTGCCAACTGGCATTCTGTTGAATCTGACTTCGTCCTTCACTTGTTCCTACTCTTTCTTACTCCAAGTCTTCAAAAAAATCACCCAAACTTCTCTGACTCAAAGCCGAATGTTGACGTTATGTCACAATTTGCCGATGCTTGCCTGAAACATGCCTGAAATGAAAAATCTGAAGATAAAAATAAAACATCATTATCAGACTCATTCCTGCAACTTACTGACTCCAAATACATGGTGCAAGTTGTTGCAACCCATGCTCCCCGTTTTATTTTTTTCCCAAAATGCCGATAGGCAGCAGAGTGAAGAAGCTGATTCTTTTTCAGGTTTCTAATGGGCTGTACTTTGATGTTTGAAGGTGAGTGGGTTCTGTCCACTGAACTTCACATTAAAGAGTGTTTTCATCCTGACTCTCAGCTCTTTTCTTTATCTGGTTCAGTTTCATTTAAATGATCTGGACTGAAGATATTATTATCTAAATTACTGCTTTATTTATATTTGCGTTGAAGCTTCCAATTAATAAGAACAAGGTGATCATTTTTTGCCTCTTCCTACTCTCATTAATTCATTACCAACATCTGTTTTGTGAACAATCAGCACAGTTTAATGTAAAGCCAGCCTGACTGGCGTGATAAATAAAGGGTTGGTTTTGTGTGTGTGTGTGTGTGTGTGTGTGTGTGTGTGTGTGTGTGTGTGTGTGTGTGTTTGTGTGTGTTTTTTTTAAATGAGTTGGTGTATGGATGCACATCAGCATTGTGCAGAAAAAAACGACTGACATTTCTGGGTTACCTCTCCAAACTTTGCACACAAAAACCCACGCATCAACGCACACACAAACACACACACACTCTCAGTCTGTGGCTGGCACAGACAGCTCAAGTATAGGTTGAAATAAAGAAAAAGAAAGCTGATTAGTCTTAGATCAAATGGCCACAGTTTACACAAAAAGCTTAGAGGTTATAAAGGAGGGGAAGAAACAGAGGTATAAAAATTTTAAGATAAATACCTTTAAAACTTGTGTTTTGCAGTTTTTTTTTCCTAAGTTTTTTTTTACTTCATCTTTATTTTACTGTATAGAACTTTCAGATTTTGCTTATGTGAAGAAGTATCTTTCATGTCTTTGGAGCGTATTGTTGAAAATAACCCAAAGGCTCACCCATCTGATCTCAAATAAATAGACTGGATTTACTGAAAACATGCTGGCGTCGCAGAACCCCTGCAGGGAGACTTTATCAGACTAAACCAAAGCTAATTGCTTTAACTCCTCAATCTCATTTTGACTTAATCTGGATTAACTTCAGTGTGTGGCATCTAAAGCACGCCTGTAATAAATACAAGCATAATGTTGCAAGCTTTGTTTTCAAACTCTCTTAAGAGGAGGATGAATTCCTGACAAACACTTGAGGATTTTTGAAACTCAGAGCTCTGCCAAGGACGAGTGTTTAAGAGATGAAGAAGAAAATTACAAACACAAGCGCTATAAGATTTTATATCCTCACAGAAGTACATCGCAAAATATGTGCCAGGAGTTTCTGTATTCACATCAAACACGGTAGTCTTTGCATCTTTCATCCAAACATGTACAAGCTTTAAACTCCTCAACTTCCTCAAAGCTGCAACAGGCCAACAGAGGCTGCCGCAGCTCTGCACCTAATCCTAAATCATTTATTCTTCTTATTGATCTGCTGTGGGAAGGTGGACTCGTTCACTTCTGGCAAACGCTGATAAAGAAGGAAGATGCTGGCGTGACACCTCGCTGACAAATCAGTCGGGTTCAGAGCAAAAGCAGCCACGCCCACATCAGAGGAAAAATTGTGCTTGGCTCACATGAGGAATGCAGGGAAGATCCACCCTGATGCTTGTCAGAGCACTTTGCAATTCTGCTACCCTACTCTCCCTCCTACACACAGAACGGTGATAATAGAATAAGACTGATATTCACTCAACACCTCTAATCTTAATTTTGAGCAAACTATCAAATAGTGTAGCATACTGCTACTGTTGTTTCGAGACTTTTGAAAGTTTTGCACTGTTTTTGTTTTGAAGTAAACTCTTTAGGAGTTCTTTTTGGTTTGTTTTCGGTGTTAAAGGTCCTCCTTACTCTCATCCTGTTCTTTACCACTGTGTTCATCAGGGGTCCTTCATCATAAAGGTTTAGCTTTTCATCAAATGCACTTTCATACAACCTGTCTGCCTCCAAGTCTGCATCATCTAGGTCCATTTCATGAATTCCAAGGGCTTGAGGATGATTTGCAAATGAACCAACTGAATTTGCATACGGAGAATGACTGAAAATCCTCTGGACATCCAAACTTTTCTCTTAAGTTCACAGTGAGAAAAAAACTTGATCTGCGTTTTACTTTACTATAATATAGGGAACTTTTTTTACTTCCTTAGTCCTTGATAACATAAAGCATATTTTTGGGCTTCTGAAGTAAATTCTAGTTTTAGAAATCTGTGTTTGAAAGTAAAACACTAAGTTATTCAGAATTTGAGGGGAAAATGCCACTTTACCAACTTAAGGGGAAATGATTTAGTCATATTTATCTCCTCCCAGCATCCAATCATGTTGCGTTCATAGGATCTTGGAAGTGAAAAGTCAAAACCTTTAAACTTTGGTATTAACTATATCTGCCTGCTTATATTTGTCTGCTCTTCTAATGAATGTAAGCAAACAAAATATAAACAGATACTATTGTTGATATTTGGTGAATAAAATGAACAGTTCCTAACATTAGCCTCTAAAATCTTAAACACACACATACTGTAGAGTGAGTGAGAGAGAGAGAGAGAGTGAGGTTTATGATGCCAATATGCGCTGAAGAAACAAGAGAGCTACACATGTATTACCCATCTGTCTGGTCATTATGTTCCTAAATGTTTATGTCTGTGGTGTTCTAATAACCTGGCCCAGATAAACACATACCTCGCAACAAGATTCTGTTTAAAAGATTCATCACAGCCCACTGCAGGTGGCCAAGCTGTAAACAAGTTAAAATGAATACCTAACGGTTTGCTGAATGATAGTTTGCTCTTGGTTTGCAGATTTAACAACTATCAGCCTGAGTGATGAAGAATTCCTTTAAAGATTAGAGTAATAAGTGTATAAACGACCATCTCCAAGAGAAAACACTGTAGAAAAGAGGGGAGGAGCGAAGCCAGGAAGAGTCTGTGTTCTCTAAAACCAACTTCAAAGACTTTTTTTCTAAAAGTGATGCCAAATAAGAGCTTTTTTACTGCACTAATGTGGTATTTGGACCAAAGGAAAACCTTAACATAATAGAAGAATTTTAAAAATTGCCAACTTAAAAGACAGATGAGAAATGGTCAAAAAAGAAGGATTATTTTTGCTGCATAAGATAAAGATGCAGCATCATAACGCGATACTCGGGACTAAGAGTGAAACCTACCCAGGATCTTTTCATCACATTTGATTATGGAAAAGAAGCAGTTTGTCTCAGAAAAGCCATAAAAATTCCAAACATATGTAAAGTTTTTGTATTTAATCTATTTCAGACAGGGGATCATAAAACTTCATTATCTGCTCTTTTTGGCCACACACTCACATACACACATGTACAAACACACACTGTAAGGCGGCTCAGAGTTGAGTCATTTATCGTGACCCAGTGGGATTACTTAAAACCAGTGTGTGGTCTTATGAAAGCTCAAACTATGAGATGATAGGCTGCTCTGTGTTCTTAGCTGAAAACTGAATGTACACTCAACATGAACTGACACTACAAACGAAACATAACACAAAATCCTTTTCTTTTACTATTTTCAGGGGTTTCTTTTTATTCCTGGAGTTTTAATAAAGAGTCAGGGAAATCTCTGCTTAAGCCAACTATTATAATGCTGCACGCTGCTTTTAGTAAATGACATACTTTTTAGCATGTCTGATAAGACTCAGAATTAATGTTTCCAGAGTTTTTTGAAAAGAAGCAAAGGCGTGATTTGAAAGATTAGGGAGGAAAATAAATAAATAACAGGCAAAGCTGTGTGTGAAAAGAGGCTATTTTTACCACTGATAAGTCTTTGTGTTTGTCTTTTGTCTTTGTGAGCAGATGAAACACTTCTCCTTTTCTCTCTCTCTGATGTACAAATGCAGAACTGATAAGCTACAAGTCACCTTGACGATGTAGAAACAGGGCCTGAAGCATCACTCAGTCCGGCATTCTGTGAGATTTGGTGGATTAGTCACATGATTACTCGGTTACAAGAGAGGAAAGAAAAATGAAGAAACTCTTCTATTGTTTGAGTTTGAAGACTTTACATGAATCCGTGTTGGCTCAAAGAGCACTTCTCATCCTGCGCTGCCATCTTCACTTCATAGCTTTAATAAAGGTCTTCAGTAAGCCCTTCCTCCGTGTGTCTGTGTCCTTGCAGCCCCCATAGCCGTCCCTCTAGTGTCCTCCCATTAAGTCGAGCATGAAATGTAGGCAGGACAACAGAGGTCTCACTACAGCACAAGACAAATACCACTTTATCCATTACCTTGTCACCATAAGAGACGAATGACGTCTCCGTCAGATATCAGAGGATTAAGACACCAGTGGGCTGATGGTGAATATCCCAAAATAGTTCCACAAATACACTAAAAACTCTATTAAATCAGAGAGCAGCTGATGTCATTACATCACTGACTCCAAAGTGGGTGAGCTATTGAGTTACTTTGAGTCCTTTGGTTATCATGGTGATCTGATGAAGGCCTGGCATTCAAGTGTGTGCCATTTGAAATCAGAGTGACGGGCGCTGTGAAGTAGGGCTGCACGATTCTTCAAAGAATAAGAATCACAATTTTTTTGCTCAGAATTGAGATCACGATTCTCTCCATTTTTTTCTAATATAAATATTTATCGCACTTATTACCTGCACATCAACTTCGTAACAGCTGAACATAAAAACAATAAATGTCTCTCTTGTCTTCTCTTACGTACTCAACCTTTGAATAATTTTAACAATAATAACAATTTTGAGTTTTGTCATTTGAGGGAGAAAGAGGGAGCGCTTGTTTTCATGCAGATCATGTCCGGGATCAAATGCGGTACAATCATCGTCTTCTTTCTTAAAAAATTGTTGTCATTTGGAAATGAAATCGCATACAAGTATGAATTAAGATCGCGATTTTTGAAATGATTAATTGTGCAGCCCTACTGTGAAGGTAGTCCACGAGTCAGGGTTATAAACAGGGGTGTACTAGTCCGCATGAGAAGCAGATATCATGCACCAGAACCTACTGCCCGAACACGCCTTTGCGCACCAGCGCTTTCACGGTCTTAATGGTGCAGCCCATGATCTGACGAGCTTCACATCCTGTTGCAGTGCAGGAAATGAGTGCTCACATGGCCTCTGAAGCTAGTAGGCACACATACGCAGCACCTCCAACATGCACGCGGCACCAGACTGGTAACACATGTGCGCAGCACCAGTGACACACAGCCACGGTACTGGTGAAACACATGCACGCAGCACATCCGACACGGGCGCGCAACTCACTGGTGACATGCGTGCACAGCACCAGCAACAGCTCATCATATCCCCCTACAGGTTTTTGAGTACCTTATTGTAAAAATTGTGTGCACCCCTGGTTATAAAAGTGTACATGTACAATAACTATAACTAAACTAAACATGTTTTTTTAGATAAATCATGATCATAATTGGCCACTTAACTATTTACAAACAAAGCTTTGTCGCTCAGACCAGCAGTTTCATTTTCAGATTTATTATTGTTGTTTAACAGCATGTTAGAAACATGACAGGATGAAATGTGTAACTCAGGCCAGCCTTAATACCCTAAAGTCAGTAATAACATCTAAAACTGTTCTGTAGTAATCAAGCTATGGAGAACAGTTTAAGGGTCAGAGTTCATCAACCCCACACTTTGACTCTACTCAGTCTTCTGCCTGAGGGAAGGAGGGTGGGGTCCATCATTTTCTCACTGGTTTTGTGTTTGCTGATGAAAGTATCCTTTAGAGAAAGAACACTGCTGTTGGTCATTTCTTGAGCAATTATGACTTTTTGCAGTGTCTACTTTCAGCAGCTCTATTGTTTCTCCTCCAGTGATGAAGGGAGGAGGGGTGCAAGCTCCTCTACCTCAGTGTCATCTGCAAACTTCACAACATATTTCCCAGGACATCTTACCGAGGGGAAAGATAGATTCATCCAGTGTGGATAAATGGTATACCTCAACTTTGAATTCAAATACATTAAAATGTTAATTTATTTTGTTATGCAGATTTATTGTTGCACATACGTAAATATCTATATCCACATAATAAAAATTATATTTCTGCAAGATATTGTAAAGCTTTTTGGATCTAGTTGCACAGTGAAATATTCACCAAAAACATGTTTATGTGTTTAGCAGATGCTTTTATCCAGTAACAAAGAAACAAACAGGAATATTAACACTAATTATGATTCATTAATACCCAACAAGTCACACTGCCACTCAACATGAGTCTTAATTTGCCTAAAATGTCTTAATTGCACAATATTTACAATAAAACCAAACTGAAATTAAGATATTTAAATGTAATCAAAAATAACTTGTGTACCAGCACGAAAGCATCTTCCAGTTCCCAAGACTGGGTGTGATTATGAGCTTTGTCCAGGGATGACAGTCAGAAACCCAAACAATGTGTGAGAGTCAGCAGCAGCAGCCAAACCGGAGGCTGTGATGTATTGCACACCGAATTGGAACAATGAAGTCTGTTTTCTACCTGAAGGCGAACGTTTCTACCACATCAATTTATTTCGGTTGCACTCGGTGACATCACCAGCACTGTTTGTTACTTGTTATCTCCGAAGACAACTGCTAACGTTGAGTATTGACTAAAAGAGATAAAAGTGCACCTTTAGAACTAAAAAAAAAAGGAAAACAGTGGACAGACAATACATTATTTCACCATGAGATGAAGTTCGATGCTGTCAAGTCTGATGTTTTTGATAACTTTGGCTTTAGTGGTGGTTCAGTCATGGACTTATATTGTAAATCTTAGATCTACTAGGTTAAAAGCTTGGAAACAGAACTCCCTTTACAATAACACCAATTTAACTGGGATATGATTAATTGAGGGAACATCGAGGTGTATTTTTAACTCGCTGAGCCTTGAAACAAGTAGACCCAAAGCACCACGCTTCATCTTTTTCTTTCCTCTGGATTCATTATTCCATCCTACCAGGGAGTATTATGTCTTGTCACCGCTGACTCTGGGTTGACACTGTGGCTTAGGGAACCTTGGAAACTCTGCTTGAGGCAGACTCCTTGTTTAGAGACTGAGGTCTGTCTGACATGTGTGACTCCTGAGGCAAGCATGTTGTTAAATGAACAGAGACAAGCAGGATGGCATGACCCACTTCCATTAGGGCTGCTGTTCACTGTTTTCTTCACAGAAAATCCCACAGGTACAGCGCTGCGCTGATCACAGACACAACATAACAGAGGAAAAGCTTAAACATTCCTAAGAGCTGGAAGGAGGAGGGAGGATTTAAAAGCTGATTCAGGTGTACGGGTCAGCCTATAAGCTTTTAGCCATTTCCTGTCAACAAAAGATTATCTGACATTTAATGCCACATTAGACTTGTATCATCTAATTGACCTTTTTGTGATGTCATCCTGGTCAATAACAGTAAAGCAAGAAGGCTATCTCCTCTGAGTGATGATATCTATCTCTGCCCCAGATACAAGAAACACGTCAATTTATCTTTATTTTATTCACTTTGTTTGATAAAAAGGAGCAAAAATAAAAGAAAACTGAAACAGCCTTTCTGCTGTAGGGAGCTAAACCTGAACGCTCAGCATATTTTATCCAGTGGAACATCACAGACACAGACGCAGCTGATGATCATTTTAAGGGCGCGCAGAAATACCGGAGCAGTGCCCATTTTTATCTGATCTGTCCGCCTAACGCGCGGACTGATCCCGCCTTTCCTCAAAGGGAAAATATACGCGCGGAGAAATCAATGATTCTATCCGTCTGATTGGATCCAAAGTGTCCTATAAACACTATAAACCCATTAACTAATGAGTCGTGAACGCGCATCATATCGGTGAAACCTCACAAGACGCTCAGGGCGCGCACAATGTAAACAGCTGTTTTAAATGAGATTCTCCTGTTTTTTTTTCTTTTTTTAATAATAGCATCATCACTTAAAATATTTAGAAATGTCCTGATCAGCTTCACGTTTTGACAGCCTGTCACTTTTCCACTCACCTTCCACATGATGTGGGACAGCGGCGCTCAAACACAGCACGATGAAAGGGAGTAGCGGTCCCATCCTCGCACCACAACCAGGTGTGTCTTCCAAGGTTATGTGGATTTTTAAAAAAAAAATCTAAATAAAACAAAATCACACGGGCAAAAGTTGTCCTTCCTCCGCTGGTCCTCCTAGGAGACGCTGCTGTATGTCCTCTCGGAGAAAGTAGCTCCTGAGTGATGAAGTCGCCTCTAGGTTTTGCTGTTCGAGCAGGAACAAGTGAAGTGTACCTGCTGCTGCTGCTGCCGCTGCTGCTGCTGCCGCCTTCACGATCCTACCGCAGTGGAGCGATGTAGTGGAGAGAGCGACGTGTGCGCTCACCGCTCCCGGACATCCACTGTCAACCCTCCGGCAGCCACACGAGTCACCATTTCCGGTCTGGAGTTACAAAATAAAACAAAATCATTACTCTTGTCACAAAATATGTTGATTTCTAGACTTCGATGGGGAAAAAATGCAAGTTATTCCATGACATTCTGTTTGAGATTGAGCAGTAGATTATAATTTAGGCTCATATTAATTGGGACTAATTCCACCTTGCAGAGTCATTAAAGCCATTATGTCACTGTTGGATATGTGCAAATTCTCAGTTAGCTGCAAACGAATTGGGACTGGTGCAAACTTTATTTTTGCATTATAGTCAGAAAGTGTCTTAATCATGTCTCAGATTGTTTGCAGTTTACCTTCCTTTTGTAGCTGCACACAAAATAATAGACATGCATCATATAGTCATACAGATGTATTATGAAGTTTTAAATTGCTTCTCTCTCATCCGTATTAATCACTGCAAAAACTACAAAATAAAAGCCATTTAGGGTTAGAGCAGCTTGAGCTCAGAGCGCATGGGGTCTTTGCTGTTGCTGCTCCCAAACTATAGAACTCTTCTGACTTTTTGCCTGCAGAGAAAGGCCTCCTTGCTGGAAACTTTTAAATCATTTTAAAAGACCCATCTCTTTAGCTTGGCTTTCGAACCAGTATGAGTTGTTTACATTTTCATCTTAATTTAGTCTTTTTACTTGCTTTTAATGTGCTTTTAACTCATTTATTTGTATTTTATTGTATCCTGTTTAATGTTTTGTGCCTTTGTGTTCAGCACTTTGGTCAGTGATGGCTGTTTAAATCCATTTATGAATAAACTTAAAAAATAAAATATGTTTATTTTGGTTTTCATTGTCCAAGCTGGAAAATAAAATTAAAACAAACACCTAACTACAGCAACTTTTGCACATAGACACCCAAGGTATTGCACTAAATTGCAGAAAGATTTTTGTTTTGCAACCTTGTTTTTAACCGCTGGAGGACTCTACAGTTGATGGTGCAGATAATAGCAAACATGTTTAGACTGAATTTAAAGTGTCTATGACTGGAAAATATGGTGTCACTTTATTTATTTAGAATATTACGTCATTCTATATGAGTGTTGGATTACTGGAGTCATTTAGCTTTAATGCTGTTTATCCAACTTTTACCTTGCATAATAGTTTTATATTAGAAATATTTCTAGCTTGCTTGATAAGTAAAATAATTATTCAGAAGAGATTGATAGACTCTAAATAATGCCTCTACTTGATATGACCAAGTGCTAAAATATCTGCACACTCCAAACAGAAAAATAAAATAAATAAGTTGGAATTTTATACAAGCTACACTCTAACATATGTATATCTATATATGTTTCCAACCTCACGCACATCTATAAAGTCCACTGTTCAATCTACAACATGTGCACTCTACATAAGCAGTGGTTTGTTCTCTACAGTCACACACTGAAGAGCACATCAGTAGCAATGTAAGGGTCCAGGCACAGTTTGACAAATGGGCTGAAATGTCAATCTTTGCTAAATCTCCTTGGGAAAAATGCAGCACTTAATCATGAATGACTAAATCTTGAACACAGTTGCTGAAAAACCTGCCCAACTTTCTCAGGATTTGTAACTGAAGCTTAACGAAGCTGGATTGGTCCATTCCAAAATCATGATCCATCTCACAAGATAGCACTCCTGTCCAAAAAGGCAACAATGATCTACCACCAAACAAGTGGGACTTGTGTCAGCTCTGGCTGCAGGAAGCATTAAGTACAACATTAATATAGAAACAGGAGCTCTGCTGCACTTTGGATCTGTGTGGGAGATGAATGTTTATTGTTAGTTTTAGATGCAAAACTATTTGCATTGGATAGATATGACGACTAAATGAGTGGGGGAAAAACCTATTTCTGCTAATAAAAACATATTATATTATCATTTATATGATATAAAATTATTTTAAAATCCTTTTTAAAGATTCTTGTCTGGAGTCTCACAGTTTTTTGAAACGTTCAATTGCACAGACTCTTAGCATGAACAAAGACAGCAACAAGACCCAGAAAAGAAAAAAAATTCAATATTTATTATCAATAATGATTTCACTTCTTTATATTACTATTGGACGGGCTGTTCCATCAGGGGACTGGAGCCCTTGTAACATGCTATTTAAAGCTGCCAGTCTCTCTTAACAAAAACATTAATTTAGCCTCTCAGGCCACAGTGCTTGATTATCTTCTAGTGGTTTGATCAATGTTTTAACATGTTTGTTTGGATCCCAATTACAGTAGCATAATGAGAAGCTTCAAAAAGACAGGAGATACAAGCTTTTCATCTGTTTAACATATGTATGTTCTTTCAACCTCACAAAAGCATGGGCAGTGACTACCGTCTTTTAGGATTGAGTACTTTGTGATTTGGGTGAAATTTAAACCATAGCATGGTGGAACACCAGAGACAGATGCTGGGAATCTAATTGGGTTTTATGATGTGTGATTTGGTCATTTAAAGTTTTATTGTTTGAGATCTTTTATTATTTGCACATAACATTCTGACTTGTGGAGTTTAAAATTATAATTTTGTTGGGTTCTGAGTTATTTAGTCTAATGTGTTATTGTCACTGGTTTTGCTCAGCTCCATTGCACACCTGTTTGTTCTGCTCATCAGCTCATTTGCTTCTCATTCTAGAAATCACCCCTTCCTGTAACAACAGTCTTCTGTGTCTAAGTCTTTCTGCCAGATTCGACTGTTGTCATCACTCTTCATCTCCACCGTGACTCCCATGATTCCTCATGTTCTACCTGTGCTCCAGCTATTGAGTTTAATAGCTATTTTAAAACCCTCTCATTGTAATGGTGGAGGCAGGTGGACCCAAGGTGCAGGTGAAAACAGAGGGGCAGAAGACGTGGGAATGAACTTAGAAGATTTATTGTAAACTAAACTTGATCTTGGCTTGATATACCGAAGAGCATGGCATGACAAAACAGAGCAGACAATCCAACAAACTGACGTGACACACGAGGGCTTAAATACATGGAGGTAACTCGGAGCAGGTGAGGGCGATAACTAATTAGTGGGAGGGGTAACAAGACAGGAGCACGGAACTCAGGGGCAACTGAACTGACATGAACATGAACTAAAACCTGAACCACACAGGCATGATAAAAACACAATAAACACAAAACTTGAACCCTAACTAAACCAAATAAAACCTGACTCATGACACTCATTTTGACTTTCCAAAGCTCTTATTCTGAAATGTGCTTTTATTTTTCTCATTGTTAGTCTCACTGCTGTGGGAACGTTACATGTCTTCACTCAACATTCCACACAGCATTGATTTTGAACTTCCAACCTGATCCACTTTCATCAAACAACATTTAAAATTGCTGCTTGTGTTTGGGGAAATTAAGACGGTTTTTGAAAACTATTGTTTTCTTTATTTTTAAGCAACTATCTTTACGAAAGTCGGATTAAGTTTGGTGTTTTGCTTGATGACCCTTTGAGATTTTAGCTTTTCAATTAGGAAAAGCATACATCACAGGTGGAAATACTTCAAATAGTACAAGACAATTTTGGGAAAATAACACGTTGTTTTCTATAGGAAATCCAGGACATAAATTCCCAGGCAAAAGTAAAAACTGGGGAAATCTAACATCACATGGTACAATCTTGAAGTTATTCTTTCTTTGCTTATTTTTCTAATTACAACGTTTATCTTCATTTCTTTTCGCACTCTGTCATATCATTACAAAAGCATGCTGTTTATATTTGTTGACAACTTTTGTACAACAGTATCATGAATTACTAAAATAATTTACCTCCTCACAAATTCTAATATTAATTTTAGAGCCTAAAAGTTATTTAAAACACACAATGAGCCCAAACCCGCTCTGATCTTTTAGAGGCATCAACCCTAATGACCCACTTGGGATTTCATATTGATTACAGCAGACCCGAGTGACAAAAGATAATGAAACTTTACAACTGTAGGTGTCTGAGCTGTGACATTTGCAAAATTAGGTTATTTCACACAAAGATGGTGCCACATTGATGCCTGTGGTTCCAGAGTCATGTGTGATATTAAAGCCACATCTGATTAGTTTAGGATGAAGGTAGAAAGGTTGGCTTTAATGAGTCTGACAGTTGCACTTTGGCAAAATCTAATCAGTGACGGTTTGTGGGAAATATATCATAGGATGATCATGATTTGATTTTGTATAATGTGGTGATTTCTAATTACATTTAGCATATATCCTTTTGTCTTTCATTTTTAGGCGGTGGAAACGAGTTTTAATAATTCTATATTTGACAATCTTTTTTTGTTTGTTTGTTTTTACACATTTAAGAGAAAAGTGAGGAAGAACGGGTGTACACCTCTAGTTTTCAGGGACAAATTATGAAAAATGGAACATTTTATGTTCATTTATTTATTTCAAAAGAGAAAGAAAAATAAGAACAGTATTTAAAAAATTACACTAATTAAAAATAATAAATAAAATAAATTCAATCACATTCCTGTTCTATCTTTCAAACATAATCACAGGCACCATCTTCACTTACATTTCCATAATTATCTAATACCCTTGACCCAATACATTTTTAAATACATTAAGTGACCTTGATTCTATCATTTCCTGCTACGGCTGTTCCACAATTTTACACCATTCAGAAATACTCAATTCCTTCTTTTTTGTTCCAGTTCATGTTTATTTTTAAAGACTTTCTTTCCTATCAAATTATACCTATTTACTCTTTTTTCAAACACTTGATAAATATTTATTGATAAGATATTACTTTTAACTTTGTAAATTGTAAATTTTCAAATCAGCTAAATCATGAAACTTTAGATCTGATAAATAAAGGGTTAGAGGGATCTCTATAGTGAACACTACTGATGATTCTCTATGCTCGTTTCTGTAAAATAAACAAAGGTTGTGTATATGTTCTACATGTTGATCCCCAAATTTCTACACATTAAATTAAGTATGGAACAGTAATTGAGTTGTACAATGTCAACAACCCTGAAATATTCAGAGAGAAATGTACTTTATGTAATACTGCATTGGCTTTGGCAATTTTACCTTTTATAAAACCTATTTGTGAAGTCCAAGTGAGATCTTCATCAAACATGACTTCTCAAAATGTTGTTTCTTTTACCCTTTGATTTTCTATCTTGTCTGTTTTTAATCATTGTTCTTTCTGTCATTTTAAAAAATATTAAAAATCAAGGTTAATCTGTTTATGTCAAACCAGTTTTTAACACTTCAAAAACATCTTGTACGTATATCTGACCCAGAATAAAATAATGTTTTATCATCAGCAAATAACATACTGCCAAATAGACTAGATACATTTTCAACATAATTAATGAACATTATGAACAGTTTCAGCCCGAGGACCGTCCCTTGTGGCGCTCCATTAATTGACATCACACAGTTCAGATTTTGTAATTTTTTTTAGAATAGAATAGAAAAGCCCTTTATTGTCCCTCAGTGGGGAAATTCAAGTGCACCAGCAGCAAGTTACAGGCAGGTCAAGGAAATCAAATTCACACAAGAACAAAAAATATATGTAAAATAGAAAACTAAAGCAAAAAAGAAATGACAAAAAATATGTAATAATACCAGGATGGATACTAGTAAAACAATGTACAATCATCAAACGTCATACTCAGATAAAGTCACAGAACTATCAAACTGAATAGGGTTATTATTATGAGGGAAGTGCAATATATTTGTGCATAAAAAAACTGGGCAAATACAGCAGAGATGTAAGATCTCATGCAGTCTGTTGGGAGCAGTGATGGTTGTACATACGACTGGTGAGAGGAAGGATCTCCGATAACGCTCCTTCCTGCATCTAGGATGCAGCAGCCTGTCACAGAAGGAGCTCTCCAGTTCTCCAATAGCATCATGCATGATGGGAGACGTTGTCTTCTGTCAGTCTCCCACCGTCTGCACTGTCTCTAGGGGGCATCCTAAGACAGAGCTGGCCTGAACAAATAGTTTTTCATTTTCTAAGTAACTTTCTACCCATTTCACACTGATGTAATTTTTAAAGTAACCAAATGTTTTAAATGATTTAATAATTGTTTTCAACTAACTGATTCTATATGATTTTATTATTTATTTTCCTCCATCCTGAAGAGCATGTATGTGGGAGGCTGAAGCATCTACAAACTCAAGAAAAAAACATACTTTCTTTTAAATGTAATTTGACTGCATGAGCCAAGAATAAAATAGAGTTAATTTGATGTTAAATAATTGGATTGTTTACTTATTAATTTGCAGCATCCTGACATGACTTTAGTTGTCATTTAGCAACAAATAAACAAAATCTTGTGAAATGAACTTCAACCGTTTGCTTTGATTGGTAAAATTTGCTTACAATTAGCCAATATTGCCATTTAGATTTGCAGTTTTTTCCCAGTTCGCACTGCTCACACCAGAAGAGTTATTTTCCTCTCACTTTGACCAAACAACAACAAAGACATAAAGTCCTGCAGAAACCGTGTCACCCTGTGAGGAAAGGACATAATATGTCTCCTTTAAGTTGATGTCATCCTCTACATCCTGTACTTATCTGTCTGACCTTCAGGCGTTTCCGAGCCTCTCATCATGAATCATTTAATATATCAAGTGTCCTTTGGTTTAATGTAGATAGAGACCTAAAACTTAATGCACTTGGTCAAGGCTAATAAATCATGTGTGGTTGCCACAGTAAAGCCTGCTATCATGTTAATGAAATACTGTCTGCTATTCCTACAATCAGAGCGCCACCCACCATTTCTGTTTCCAGATTCTGTCTCCTGTGAACACTGTTCTCATGGGAATTGGCAGTTTCTTCAGAAAAAGAGTATTATTAGTAATAAATTAGAGGAAAACAAATGAACTTAAATGTCCTAACCCATTCAGTTATGACACTGAAGGACATAATTTGTGCAAGAACGTATCAATTAAACTGCCATTTTGCTGTCATTGCTTCTAAAAAGGATGTGGCTTAAAATATGCTACTCAAAGAGAATTTAATCTGAACATGACTGTGTAATCAGACTAATACAAAGCACCTTGTTGGTTTGTATATGACAGGAAAAAAGAGAGAGAAGATCAAAGAAAATAGGCCACTGGCATCAAAGCTGATAAATCTGTGCACTTGACTTCCTCATAGTCTCTGCAGCCTCCTCACACACACAAATCAGTGTCTGTAAAATGTGTTCTGTGAATTCAGACCCCAGCTTGTCCTGTTTTTGGATTCCTCTTGCCTCTTTTGCCCTTGTCCTTTTCCTTTGTGTCGTCCAGAGGCTGAGTTCAGAACACTGAATCCTCCTCAGCTCACATCCATCCTCATTTAGGATGAGCAGTAGTCTGGAAAACACAGTGACCTTCTCATATTTGACTCATTTAATGCTGCTTTTATTACGAGTTATGTTTCTATTTCTGGTTTAAAAAAAAAAGTTTGAGTTTGGAGGAGTGGCAATTAGATCCTTCACAGAAGTAACTGCTACCTTGTAGGTAGGGCATTGGAATATTTTACTCCTTAATCCACAATAAAGGAGACATTAGCACTGTAGGGGTTTTGTTACTTTATAATTAAAACAGGACACTTAAGAAAAGACAACTGGGAGATTTTACTTAAACAATCATACTTTCAGTGTTACATGGTTGGTACATGTTTAACACGTCACTGGTTTCTAGTCAAGTCCTCTGGGCAGAAACTTGGGCCACCAGAAATAGAACTTTAATAAGTTATATTTGAATTTGTAAATGCTGGTAGAAACGGAATCTAGAATTTGTGGGACTCTCTTGGTCAAATTGCATTGTTTATCAAACCAGAAATCTTGATGTTAACCATTGACTCTGCTCTTACTCTGGATGCTCATGTCAGTTCTGGTTTTACAGCCTTTCATGGACAAGTACCAGTGAACATTTACATCCTTACACCCCCAGCAGGTCCCTGAGGTCCAGTGATCAAAGCCTGCTGGTTGTGCAGCATACCAGGCTAAAAACTTAAGGAGGCATGGCGCCCAGTCTCTGGTACTCTCTCCCCCTGAACCTGACATCAGTGACTTAAAAAGCAGCTCAAAACACCTTTTCAGACTGGCTTTTACATGAACTCGTGTGCATCAATTTGTAGTTCCTTTCCCTATTTGTATTTCCATTGTTAACTGTCTGTGTATTTCTGTCTACTTTGTTTGTGACTGTGAATCAACGTGTGATATAGATATCTTGAAAGGTGCTATATAAATAAACCTACTTACTTATCTGGTTTTCTTTCTAAGCGACAAGTAAAATCCTTCCTATATTTTACAGTATAGTTATGTCAATAATGTCAAGCAGATACACTGTTATCACAAGTAAACATGTTTTAATAACATAGACAATCTGACTCCAAATCGAGTTTACCTGATACAATCTGACATTGACTAATAAGGGCACTGGTAACACAACACCTTTAGTTTTCATTAGTAATTATTGGCATCTTCCTGTCATCATTAATTGATGAATAAAAGAAAAATACAAACGATAAACTCAATAACATAAAAAATACTGATGCCCTTTCATGTGAACACTTCAAAACTGCCAGTGGTGAATTAACCCAGAGTGTCAATTTGTGTTCACTCGTTTGAGTGGTAAATTAATACAGTCAACGACACCATTTTCTAACTCTTGTGGCGTTTGTTTGGATCACATGACCGTAGGTAACGCTCTGACCGGATTTCATATTGTCTCACACTCATGCGTTACCTCGAGTAGATTCGTTGTACAGGCCATCCACTTTACAAATACCAAACAAAATTGTTTTTGTTGACAACAATAACACTTTGACAGCAGAGTGAATACTCTAGTGTTATTTAGCATTGGTTAATTTGCAGTGAAGGTGACAAAAAGCCTACTGGGAACAATTCCTCTATCGTAGCCCTGGGTGACCACCTTAATTACAATGACTTAGCTTGCTATAAAACCTTACATTTTTGCTCACATTGACTTAAACTTGGCACTTTAGTTTCAAAGTTAACTCTTACATCTTTTCAGGAAATGAAGAAATACTGAAATAAATTGTATCTTGTACATGGTATTATAATGAATTCAGGCTCTGGCTGAAGAGTTTATGGTGCCCTCAGCATTTCCATAATGAGGATAACCTTCTATAATGTATTTCTAACAGTATTCTCCTATTTCCATTTCCACTGTTCCCTATAGAAAGGAAAATAGCATTTTAAAAAAATATATCTTCTCACTCTTTCTCTCATCTCCCAGTTCTTCAGGTTCTTGCTCTCCTTCCCAATAAGGCTGCTCAAGACCTGTTCAAGGATCCTCTTATCCTCTGCAGTGGCCCAAAAGACAGTCTAACAAAAGCCTGAGGTATAGAAGGAGAGAATGAAAGATGGTAAGGAGGTGGTGGGGGTGTGAAAAAAAAGGGGGAGCGTTATGGTGGAGCAGAGATGCTAAAGGAGATACAGCAGATGGAGACAGTGAGAGGCAGAGAGTGAGGGGTTTTGTTGATCCAGTAAAGACGGCAGGCAGCACTAAATTAGATGCTCTTGGAGAAGAGACGGTGAATTAATTCCAAAGAGAATATTGCATTGTATCTTCTTTTCCCCCCCCCCTCCTTTCTCAGCGTTGGGACATGGTGGAGTTATGTTGCCCCAGCAGCCCGACTCGTTTCTCTCCTCTGTTTTCTGTTTTAATCCCGTAGGCCACTGATAAAGCTGGCATCAACTCATGTTTCCCCCCCTCTCTTTGGCATTCCACGCTGCAGCAAATACACTGAGTGCTAACATTACAAATTTATCAAAAAGGAGATTTTTATTGAGCTATTGTGATGGAGCGATGATTGTGATATTCACTATAAAAGCGTGTTATGGGTATTGTGTGACTGAATATCAGACAAGGTGCACAACTTCTACTAAAGACAAGTAGTTAGAGTCTCGTCTCACTAATAGTTAGAGTCTAAATAATTAAGCTAAGAAAGAGAGTTGCATTTAAATATGAAGCATTTCCTCATTGTTTTTGAGAGTGAATACAATAAGGAGCATCCAGAAATCATCCCCATTCTGTGACCATCACATAATGATAGTGTGCAGCTGTGTGCCTTTTTCCATCTGTTTCTGCTACAAAAAGTCTCCAGGGTAGCAACATAGTGGTTGTCTAAAACTCTGGTCCAATTCTGAGGACCCAGAAAGCAGTTTCTTATTGAAACTATGACTGGAAATCAGAATGTTTGGCTGGATTTGCTGAGAAGTCAGCTGTGTTCTGCTGACGTACCACTCTCCAGTGTTTTTTGTCAGTTTGGACTGAATGCATAATACAGTGAAATATATCAGGTTCCACAGAATGAATGACATGGCCTTCATGCTAAACTTTTAGTTTTCTCATTACAAAATATACACGTTTTGTTTTAAAATGACAGGAAAGATCTGACTGAACCAATCTAATTCTATACTATTCCTATTTCTCATTGTCTTTGGTGTTTTTTAATCTTTTATTTTGTTTTATTTACACGTAGCCATCAAAAAATATCCACACAACCAAAAAGAAAGTTGATGCCTTATCATTTCTCATGGTTTGTCTTTTTTACAGCTTGAGGGGTATCCAACCTGTTCCCGTTTTTGTCTTTTTGTTTGCCTCCTTTATTTTGCCTCTAGCTCTGTTGTTAGACTCTGACTTTATCAGGTTCGGTGTATTTTGTCCCTCTGACTGATTATCTTGCTTTGACCTCTGCTTTGGTAGTAAAATTCACCTTTAAGTCAACTATTTCATCTAGTCATCAGAGTGGTACCACTCCCAGGAGCTTGTTAGAGGATTCCCTAATTCAAGGGAAGGTTAGATATTACAGACTACAGTTTTTTTTGTTTTTTTTTTGCTGGATTTAATTCATTGTTTAACTTCTAAAAACTTTAATTCAACTTTTAGATGTTAGTTTTTAGTGTGATTTATACATAGACATTTTCACTTTATTGACATAAATGAAGGAGGAATATTTGAATCGTTTTTTCATTTGTCTTTTTTCCCTTGCTCTTTGCAGGAAGAAATCAGTGTGGTGTTACTAAATGCATGCAAATAGAAAAGACTGGCAAATTATAAAAACCAATCAACAAAAGAGGAAAAAAAAGTCCATTTGGCAAATGCTTTGTAATTCTACACAACAGAATAAAAAAAACCCCAAACATTTAGTAAAACAAATGCAAACACAGAAACATGACAAACAAATGAGCCAGACAGGATTGTCTGCAGGGACATGAAAGTGGCAGGCCTGACTAGGAAGTGTGTGTGTGTGTGTGTGTGTGTGTGTGTGTTTGTTTCACATAATGGATAACGTTTCATCATGAACAGAAGAATAACCTTTTACTGAAAAGCTCAAAATCATCATTCAGTCACACATTTTTGTTCTTTTTGCTTTAAATAAACCGTTGTCATGTAGAGTAGGCCGCTGTCTTTAACCCAAAGAAGGTCATTTTCAGAATAAGCCGCTCCTTAACTATGCATGCCTCTGGCGCCAGATCTGCTAATTATTCTTAACTTAGACCTTAATTTTCTTTTAAGGTCTCTGCTACTTATTTTATTCTTAGTGGTTCCAAAGAAATGACCTCTTGTTCCTCAGAAAGGTGCAACACATGTACTAGCTAGTTCCTAAACAAAAGGGAGTACAAGAACTTTCGTGGTGAAGGAGAACCATGAGGAAGGTGAGTGTAAT
Source organism: Callopanchax toddi (assembly GCA_006937965.1). Classification (NCBI taxonomy): domain Eukaryota; kingdom Metazoa; phylum Chordata; class Actinopteri; order Cyprinodontiformes; family Nothobranchiidae; genus Callopanchax; species Callopanchax toddi. Next base: position 5,208,612 of record SSNR01000009.1, on the reverse strand, counting down.
TAAGTAAAGAGAGCAGTTCCACTGGGTGACTTCAATTAAGACTGTGCTCTAAACTGAACACGTATACAATTATTTTATTTAGAATAATGTCAATAGTTGGATTATCACTCTCGTTAGGCTTCAGTCTACTGTAGACAAAAATATAAGTCAATTTACACAAAACTAAAACTATTTAGGTTTTAATTAGTTTTAAAGAGTTCTTAAAGGTTTACTTTAAAGTTGAGGTTTCCTGGAAACAGCCTCAGAGATTCTTTACTCACAAAGCGAGTAATCCAGGAGAGTCCAGGCTGATTAGACTTTTAACTTAGATCTATGCTAAAACTTCAGTTATAAAAACGTTGTTAGTGGTAATATGACTAATAATGCTACAGTGTTAGAAGTAAATAGAACTGGTGCTTCAGTGGGCTGATTATAAATGCTTTGCTGCTGTTTTGCTTCTGTAAAATCTCAGAAATCATTCATTGAATTCAGAAACAGAGCACAAAACCTGCTTCAAAATTGTACAATTCAGGGTTTGTGTGATGTCTTCCAGTATGGATTACTTTTGATTATAAGTCACAAAATGCATCAAAATGACAAAACATATCAACTGTTGATCCGTCCATCAAACCATCTCAGAATCTAAATTTTACTCTGGAATAGTTTCATCCTATAAACTCTTGATGCATCATTTGTTAGATAGAAGCCAACAGTTTGATGTGGTCATTCCAAAACACCAAATTCTTTCATTTTTAAGGATTAGTCAGTAGAATGATCTCATCTGTCCCATAAGGATGTCCTGATCAAGATTTTCATCCCTGATACCGATCCGACTCCTGTAAGATGGAGTATCTGTCGATACAGAATCACAGTCCAACACCTGCATTTTCCTGCAGCACACACTCAAACTACACAGTGACTACATCAGTTTATTGCAAATGCTTAAAATCACATGCAACATAGGAAAAACAAACAAATATTGTAATTTACATGAAAACAAAAAGTTTTTTTTTGGGAAAAAAAAGCTGTTGGCAGTTCTGAAAAGTCAAGCATGAATTTGTAAAATATTTTCTAAATTTATCATGACAATAAAAATAACTAAATAAGTATAATATAATAACTAAATAATAAACTAAAATAAGAATAACTGAAAAACAATCCTGAAACACAAATACACACACACACACACACACACACACACACACACACACACACACACACACACACACACACACACACACACACACACAAAGTATATGTGTGTGCATGTCCATCGTTTTACAAACAGCTTTGGTAATGACCTCTCTTTTAATAATTCACCATGATCTAATCTGAACACTGTTTGGTTTAAAACAAGAGAGGAAGTTTAACTCCATCTATCAATCTCCCTCCTCTTATCAGAACTCAGGTCTGGGAGGTTACAGATCCAGGAGGGAAACTCAGACGTCTCTCTCCTCAGTGTGACACTCCCCAGCTCCTCCTGGGGATTAAAGCTTTCACAGGCTAGAATAAATAATCCCTCTAAAGATTTCTGGGTCTACCCTGAGTTCTTCTCCTGGTGGGATATGCCCAGAAATCTGCTAGAGGGAGGTGACCGGGAGGCATCCTGATCCTGACTGTTTGATGTGAAGGAGTAACAGCTGACAGAGCTCCTCCCAGATGATGGAGCCCCTCACTTTATTTTAAAGACTGAAATAAACCACATGCTCATTTTAGCTGCTTGAATCCAAGATTCTATTTAGTTTATTTATGAAATTCCAGTTTACAACACAAGTCATTGATTTGTCACTTCAATGCAATCTTCCATTATGAGCATATAGTGAGAGGGCGATGGTGGGAAGGAACAACTACTTTTCTCCAGCAGAACTGGGCTCAGAGTGGGCGGAGCCTTCTGCTTCGGCCAACTGGGGTCTGAGAGGACAGGAAAGAGACAAACACAGGAGGCAGCAACAACAGGAAATATAAAACAGGGAGAGTAGAGAGAGTAAAGCTAGCGTGAGGAGATGTGTCCTCCAGCAGTCTGAGCCTATAGCAGCACAGACATCAAACAGGTGACAGCCAAAGATGGAAATGGCATGATGCAGAGCTACACTAGTTAGCAAGCTGTGACACGCTGATAAAAACTGAGAGGTCAAAAGATTCCCTTAGAGGAGAGCAAATATAAAACAAGTCTATATTTATGGTGCTAAAGGACAGATCAAAGTCAAATATAACAAAAGTAAGTAGAAATCTGTTAAAAATCTGAGAAAACCAACTCATTCTACAAGCTAAACAAACAGGAAGTGACATAATACACTTCACCACAACATCAGCACTTTAGTCTTCCAAATCCTTTATTTTTTTGACCATGAACCAAATCTCATGACCAAAAATCAGAACATAAACAACAAGATCCTGATTAATCAAAAGTCAAAATAGCACAGATTGGGACTTGATCTGATACATTAGGACATCCTTACTGTCTCCATCCGTTTTAGGCTGAATCAAAAGATCCTTATGTGCTAAAATCATGTGTCAATACCATGATGAGAAAGGAGAATTCTAATCTTCTGAAGTCATGCTCATCTTATTGTTTGTGTCTCAATTATCTAATACAAAATCTGTGAGGGCTGACGGTTCATCGAGGATCACAAACAGGAGAATTCTCTTGTTAGCTGGGAACTTGGCAAACCAATCAGCTAAATAGATGCATCTCTTAGATCTTAATTTCTTCATTTCTAAATGTTTTTTTCCCAGCAGATAGATTTTAAACCTGCTGCTCGTTTTGTGTTTTTCCCAGAACTCGTCCAGTTTTCTCTAACTTATGTCAAGTTTTTGACTCTCGCTGCTTTGTTGACAGAACAATTATGTTTTTATGACTGCAAAAAAAGCTTATCTTTTCTTTGTCAATTTGTTGACTCTGTATGAGTTCTGATGAGTACTCATACAGTCTTGAGTCCTTTTGTCGTCGCGGCTCAGCACAATGATTCATTTTAACAGCCAGCTCCGTCACTTTGTGGGTGGAAAAGCAGGAAACGAAAGATAAAAACACTTCACATTAATAGCGAGTAAACAACAGTATTACATGTGATTAAACATCTTTTTTTTCCTTGTGAATTAATGAAAAACCAGAGGAAAGTGTGTGGCTGCATGACAGCAAATGACAAAATGTATTTTATTTAACTGGTAGTGTGTGCAAATATTTGTAAGAGAGAAAACTTTAATTGATTTACATTTTCTGGATTTGTTCACCACTTAAATTTGTAATATAAAACCTGGAAGGAATGTCTGTTCATTCTCACTCAGCAGGGCTTATAAATGTAATGTTGAGGCACACCCATCACAGGGTATTAATAATTTAGGAGTTATGGGAGGTATTGTATTGACTGAGACCGTGTCAGGCAGTGAGAAACTCTTCTAGGTAATAAGAGTTATTTTAGCTTTCTTAAAGCGAACACTTGACATTTCCTTTTCCAACAGCTATCTTGAATAGCAAACCAAACTATAATTTTTCCCCTTCTGTTTCTTAGAGCATTAAAAAGACAAAATGCCACCGAAAATAGAAAAACTGTTAGAAGAGATAAAGCTGAATCTGCCTCCTTCTATTGACGACAATATTTGAGTCTTTTATGAGACTTCTGGAAATATTGAGCTACAATATAAAGACTGATTCACCAAACAGCTCTGGCTCACACTCTAGTAAAATATATTAGAAAAGTCAAAGTAAAAGAGGAAATTGTCTTTTCAACAGATAGTCTAACAAACCAAACCTTTATAGTCGCATGGATTTTAGGGCTGTATCACTGGGTCACGTTGTGTCCAATGGCTGGAAGGTGGGTGAACTCAGAACATTTAATAAAACAAAGGATGCTGGAAGGCTGGGTGACTATTAGTTTAACAAGAATAACTACAGGTTATATGAGTTTAGAGAGGAAGGTGATCAGGGGAATGAGGAGCAGGCGTGCAGGGAGACAGGAGACAGAGGCATGGCTCAGGACACTCTGAGTTATAAATGTTTTTAAATAAGCCCATCCAAACCAGTATTTGGACATCACATGCAGAAAGAAGAGTAAAGAATGCAACTTCTTAATGTAACTTAAGGAATGTGAATAATTATCTGCTGGGTTGTGAAGGGTCATTTAGTGAGGCCAAGCACATTAAAGTCAATTCAAAATGCACGATGTGGTGTTGTTTTCATCTTCGCTATAATTAATTACACACAAGTTTTGGAAGTGTAAAAAAACATGTTCATGCATACGAGACTGAGGTAATAAATCAAACATGTTGTCATACTTAGAGTAATGGCTGCTGTTTTGTGCTCTTCATACACTTTTAGGCTTCTTTTGTCTAAAATCTCTATGTTTAATAATTGTCAGGTGTAACATTAACCTCCCAGTCCTAGTCTGTGCATTGTCCTTTTAATAAACTAAATCAAACTTATAATACCAGGCAAATAAAACACTTGCTGTAGAATGAGACTTTGATTTAATCACTTGTCAAGGAAGAATCTATTAAATGGAGGTTTCATTCTACAAATGTCTACTATTGTCACAGTCAGGCTAATACCTCATGTTTCCTTTTTTCATCATTTTCACATTTTTACATAGATCCTCTCTATTAGTCATCCCTCACATCAGTCACTAGTTTGATGGATGACGTTTCAATAACAAGTGTCAAAATCAGCTTGTGATTCATGTCCACAGAGTTTGTTCATTGTTAAAAAAAAAAGTGTTTTCTTTTTCATTTCCTGAAAAGTTCCTTTTATGGAGATGCAAGATTTTCACCTGGCAGCAGCAATATGTTTCCATCTATTTCAGATTTTATAAAAGCGCATTTAAAACCCTGTTTTTGGTCCTGCCTTGTTATATAATGCTCATATAGATGTGTTTGTGTATGTAGAAGCTCTGTAAAATAACTAAGAGAGATTTAATGACTTCAGTGAAAAACATCTGGGAACGCCGAACACTTTGGAAGTTTTTCTATTATCTGAAGAATTCCAGTTATTTTCTACTTATTTGACCTTTCACATAATTTGTTGCTACAGGAGTATAATTCAGGAATGTTCCTGCATTTTCCTATGCGTGAAAACAGAATTAGGATTATTTGTTGAAAGAACACACAGTCTGCAGGAATCTGAATGCAATTAAAAGAAATTAAAATTGTTGCATCATGAACTGTTTTGACAGTTAGAGACGAGTGTGCAGCAGTCTAAAGCCTTTTAAGTGGAAACACAAAACTATTGTTTTAACTGAATTGATTCCAGCTTTTTTTGAAAAGTCTTTAAAAAATCAGTATAAGGGGAAAAAAGTCTAAATTTGTTTATTCACTTTTTCTTTTTTCCTCTTGTCTTACAAACACAATGCACCTCCAATCACATCTACAAAGACTACATCTCCCAGGGGAGCTCTTGTTCATGTTGCCAGTGAGGCTGAGCACACACCTGAGCCTCATTGACCAAAAAACGGAGCTGTGTTAGGAGATCCTCCTCCTCCCAGATCACAGGCTTCAAAAGAAATATTTACTCTTGGAAACTTCTTAAAGTTTAAAGTTCATCTGAGGTGAAATAACTGGGCGCTTTGAAAGGAAATGTCTCTAGCTTCTTTGATGTTTTTTCTCTAGAACACTGAAACCAAAGGATGGATGATGAAAGGGTCTTACTGTAATTATTCCCACCCAGAGTCTAATGCACTTCATTAGCTGTCAAAGTTTAAGCTGCAATAGAAAAAAAAAAACATTACAAATATCTGGAGTGATGTCTGATTTTTTAACTGACATTTTTGTTTCCTGGAAATTATTTTTATATATAAATAGTTTAATGTTAGCTCTACCAGTTAATGGTTATGACACAGGTACAGTTTGCTAAACCTCAAGTTACATTTGATTTGATTATTGCCAAAATCAACCAGGTATACTGTAGGAGATAAATTAAACACTGTGAGAAAATAAAAAAAGGTAATCATTTATAGGGTCAAAGCTGTATGATTATTTGTCTCCATTTAGCTAAAGTCCATGTAAACAACTTTTATTAGAATGTATGACTGGTGATACTTGAGCACCTCACTTATTGTCTAAAAGCTTCATGTATCTACTTGATACCAAAACCCACTATTTGATCTGCCAGCAAAGTCTGCATGTGGCTTCAAGAAGGCTTGTCAAGCGAATGAAGTGGTAATTATGACTGAGTGCCACTTCAAACACTGGAAACTAGTGTTTTCCTACCCATTTCATCTTCAGTATGGATGGCTTATTTCCAGGCTATTTGCATACATAATATCACATCAACACTGAGCACATCTGAATATCTCCTCCATATTATCTGTCTCTGTCACTGATGAGTCAGTGGCTCCAGTCTCTGGTGCTTCAGGAGTTTTATTGTTAAACTGAGGTCAGGTGAGTCTGATTGGGTTTTTGTAATGCAATCATTTGTTTGATATAATAGTCACCTAATACATTTGATTGATATTGCATTTTTGTCAGGTTTTTTTTGGGTTGAGTTCCTACAAAAGCACAAGCTTAGAGACTTTTTGCCAAAACAAGACTCACAGTGAACTCTGCCTCATGCTGTGAATTTGTAGAAAGCACACAGCTTGAGAGGAGGTGGCGTCCTGAAGGCTGAACTCAGGTCACCAAAACACCAGATGAAGACACACAAAGAGTCAAAGTAGGATTTCAGGAGTAAAGTTGATCAAACTGAAATTACCTGTAAAGATACGAGATCCAGTGTTTCACATTTATTTACCATGTGCACGTAAAAACTTGCAGTATATATACACTACTAGTGATGATCAACTTCTGCAGGAAGTCCTGCTCTGATGAGTTGAAATGGTTGCACACAGAATAATGCAGAGATCATTTAGACTGCTCTGCTAACAGAGAACCAACAAACATGAGGTATGGTTTGAGGGATTTAGGGGATTTGTTTGCATTGATTTATTCATCTGCTGGTATGTTAACAGCATTACATCACAAACACATGATTTGAGTTTTTGCTACACGAAACAGTGATTTATTATAACTTCTACCATCTTTCCACCCTAAAACATATATATTCAACCATGAAAAACAATATTATTATAAAACTCAGGGACAGGAATGAAATCTGTTGCTTGGAAACATCAGAGACTATCAACTATAAAAGAACTTGTCTTTTGTACACCAGTTCGTGTCTTGTGTTCATTATTTACTGTTGCTTTTAATTTTTACTTTCAGGTTTTTGTCATAATTGTTTGTTTTATGATCGCTCTGATTCCTTTTTAAATCCGTTGTGTCAGTTTTCACCAGAAACTAAACTAAAATTTGTATAAAGATTTTTTGTTAAAATGGATTAGATTCAAGGTTTTCACATCTTCACTGTTCTTGCTCTGCTGAACCCTTGATATAACTGATTTTATATGAATATTAGTGACAGAATCACTGAGTAAAGGAACGGTTTAACTTTTCATTCACTGTCCTTGGAATATTAAAGGCTCATGATTTGTAAAAGTCACCTGGAGAAACATCAGAACTTTACCATTGTCTATTTGTGTATTTGACCTTGAAAACACCAACATGGTACTGTTATAAAACATTTTTATACCACACAATACCCCCCCCCCTCCATATAAATACACTTTTATCTTGCACCTCCTTTTGTTCTCACTCCTCTCTCTCAGCTCACAGAGCCTCCCTCAGGGGACGGCGCGCGCACAACACAAAAACCTACTGGTGGGTGTCTGGAGACACGCTGCTGCTCCTGTGCACACGGTTCCTGTGTGAGTTTGTGTTTGCTGTTTCCATCTGTAATTGGTAAAGTGAGACAAATACATGCTGTGCAGTTTTTAACATGCAGGTGTTTTTTTCCCTTCTTTTGTTAATTACAGCAAATGAGGTGCTTGTGACTGTATGAGCACAGATCACCTTTGCTTTTTATAGTTTCTGCTTTCTTTATCACTTCTATTAGAGAATGCTTGGGTTTTTAATTAGTATTTTACTAGCATCTTGAAGTTAATTGATTAATTAGCAAAGGTTACGGTACACATTTATCCCCCTAATAATCTCATTGTTGATCAAGATTCTGTGAAATTTAGACCATTGGTTGACCACTGCCTGACATGGACAATAATAATATATAGTAGTACAATTAACAAAAAGTAAGCCGGTGTTTTGATAATAAAATACCCTTGAAAGTTGCACAACTTGTCAATATGTATATGCTAATTAAACACATCACTGTCTCTTTTTATAACACATGCTTTATTGCAAATCATAATGTATACTATGTTTATTTTAATGCCATATCTGAAGATATTCTCACATGACATTGTAGCGCTGGCAAAGCGTTACTATCTCTGATTTCTGACCCCTTGGTTCATCACAACAATAACTCATCTTTTTCCTAATAACTTGGATTAAAATGACTCTTTTATTATGTTGTAACCTGAATCAACATTCCTTCCAGGACCGGTCGTGTCGGAAGACTCAAGATTTCCTTTAATTAATAATTAAACTTAAGAACTCTTTGATGTCTCATTCTAAAGACACTACCTTTTAATCCACTGTCCAGAAATGTCTTAATATGATTAATTCATCTTCTTCCAGTATTCATGAATGTTGATGTTGCATCAGTATTATTTTATGGTTCTACTTTTGCTAAAGGGTTAAAACATATTTATAATCCAGTTAAACTTCCTGGGTTTCTAATGACGAGAACCACGTGACTTGGTAACTCCGTTCCCATTGGTCCACGCGTCCAAACCGGGCCACGTCCCAACTTCCTGCCTGGAAGAGCTGAGTCTCTTCAGTTCTCGTCAACCCCACGACGAGAGAACACAGCCTCCGTTTTCCTCCGCTACACGGAAGGCCTTGATGCCGACCGAGCTCGTGAGTAAAACCAGCCTCACCGGTCGATGACAATTTGCTCCGGCTGAGAAGCCAGACACCACGGTCTGCTTCTTTCCACCTGCCATGGAAAAGCCGGGTAGCCTCTGCACCAGCCGATCATGGAGCCGCTGACACCGACTCGCTCAGACACCTCCGTGCCTCGAACCGACCTTCGGGTCTCGGGGACAACTCCGAGGGTCGTCCGACAACGGCACTCGACGAACCTCCTACACCTCCACGCCGAGGCGATCTGGAGCGGTTCAGCAGGTACCAACCCGACCTGGTAAACCCGAGGCTATTGATAAATAACACTCCATCAAGTTAGCTTAGTTCCCCTCAGAACTAACTAGCCGAGATCCCTAGATATTAACATATCACGGGCTCTCGTCATTAACTCTCAGCTTAATAACATCAGAAGAATCTCTTAAGATGCAACTATCTACCTCATATCTGTCTGTTTATCCAATCTGTTTTCTTTAATAAAATAACTGAAGTCTAAGTCAGCTTCTGGGTTATACCTTTCAAATATACGTGCGTAGGTCTCCCTTTGAATCAAAGTGAATCTAGATGCCTGCATAACCGTCAGTTGAGTGAAGGTAGCTAACAGTGCTTAGCATAAAACCGACAAAACTGAGCTGATAACCTTGTAGAAGTGTGTCCGTACTATAACGATAAAATCAGGTTATATTACGCTACATAAATGGCGAGCCAGGCCAGGCTTTAAAACATAAATGGCAGGTTAGCCAGGTTTTCATTCATAAAATCTACGTATTAATATTTGTTAGGCCGTAGCAAGCTATAAGCTAATGCTAACTAAGCTAACAGATAACAACAGCTAAGATAAAAGCACTACAGTGCCACGTCAGCTATCAACCAAAGTCTAAAGCTTTGTAACTGATTATGATGGGTGTACTGTATGTTTCATGGGGTTCTTCTTGTACTTCTTCTGTGTTTTAAGCACTTTTTATGTCACTTTGTGATTGTGTTTACATGTTCCGTTCGTTTAACGGTAGCTTGGGACGCCTCGCTGTCTAGTTAAAAGAACGCTTTCGTCCGCCGAAATTGATCACTTCGGTGCGTTTTGTCTTTTGTCCGTTCGGTAACCTTTATGGTTAAATACAGACGCTTTAACAACGTCTGAAAAGCGAGATTATATCCGCTAAAATAGCGTCGATTTCACTGCAGGGAAAAACGCTAGCTTCCGTGAGTGGCTTTTAGCCTTAGAAGCGAACAGCTTTCACGGAAGAAAAATAAGTCACGGTCGGAAACCGTGCAAATAAGGTGTAGAGACGGTCATCG
>SSNR01000009.1:5055243-5191594 GCA_006937965.1 Callopanchax toddi | reverse complement strand
CTTTTATTATGTTGTAACCTGAATCAACATTCCTTCCAGGACCGGTCGTGTCGGAAGACTCAAGATTTCCTTTAATTAATAATTAAACTTAAGAACTCTTTGATGTCTCATTCTAAAGACACTACCTTTTAATCCACTGTCCAGAAATGTCTTAATATGATTAATTCATCTTCTTCCAGTATTCATGAATGTTGATGTTGCATCAGTATTATTTTATGGTTTCTACTTTTGCTAAAGGGTTAAAACATATTTATAATCCAGCTAAACTTCCTGGGTTTCTAATGACGAGAACCACGTGACTTGGTAACTCCGTTCCCATTGGTCCACGCGTCCAAACCGGGCCACGTCCCAACTTCCTGCCTGGAAGAGCTGAGTCTCTTGAGTTCTCGTCAACCCCACGACGAGAGAACACAGCCTCCGTTTTCCTCCGCTACACGGAAGGCCTTGATGCCGACCGAGCTCGTGAGTAAAACCAGCCTCACCGGTCGATGACAATTTGCTCCGGCTGAGAAGCCAGACACCACGGTCTGCTTCTTTCCACCTGCCATGGAAAAGCCGGGTAGCCTCTGCACCAGCCGATCATGGAGCCGCTGACACCGACTCGCTCAGACACCTCCGTGCCTCGAACCGACCTTCGGGTCTCGGGGACAACTCCGAGGGTCGTCCGACAACGGCACTCGACGAACCTCCTACACCTCCACGCCGAGGCGATCTGGAGCGGTTCAGCAGGTACCAACCCGACCTGGTAAACCCGAGGCTATTGATAAATAACACTCCATCAAGTTAGCTTAGTTCCCCTCAGAACTAACTAGCCGAGATCCCTAGATAATAACATATCACGGGCTCTCGTCATTAACTCTCAGCTTAATAACATCAGAAGAATCTCTTAAGATGCAACTATCTACCTCATATCTGTCTGTTTATCCAATCTGTTTTCTTTAATAAAATAACTGAAGTCTAAGTCAGCTTCTGGGTTATACCTTTCAAATATACGTGCGTAGGTCTCCCTTTGAATCAAAGTGAATCTAGATGCCTGCATAACCGTCAGTTGAGTGAAGGTAGCTAACAGTGCTTAGCATAAAACCGACAAAACTGAGCTGATAACCTTGTAGAAGTGTGTCCGTACTATAACGATAAAATCAGGTTATATTACGCTACAACATCAACACTAATATTTCTTCACACATCTCAAAAATGCTGATCTGAAACATTCTGGAAAACCATTCTTCCACCTATTTTCTTTTTTTTTCTCAGTTTTTTTTATCATTGTTGCTTATTCCCACACTTTGTGCAATATTTACCCGACATGGGCCTTCATACACTGAAAAGAAATTGCTGCCCTCTGGCATGTGATTCCTCTGCTTCCTGTTGGATCTGTGCTTGATTAATATCGCTCACTGCCTGAAAAACCTATCCATAAAGTTGTCTTTGATGATAAATGGAAGCCGTGTAAACAGGAGATGTGGGGTATGTAAATGAACTTGTCTTTGGAGCGCTGCTCGGTCCCCAGTCAGATATCACATGGGAGGCTTCTCCACGCCTTGATATCGAGATATATATGCTTTTGTACACGCTTCTTTTTTATAACACTGTAAAACAAAGCTAATATATCAATGAATGGCTATATGAGTCATGTCTGATTTACAATCCAGAGAGCATTGTTGTTGCTGCTTGTGGCTTTATGTTTTTTTTTACAGTTTAGGTCAATCTTAATGCAGAACTGAATAACAACAAGTCTGTCGGGGCTTGCTTTACAGTAATAGCATATGGAGTGTGGAGATATCAAAGGCTGGACAGCTAGAAGTAAAAATAACCTGTCACAATGAATGAATGTGACAACGCCAGGATTCACTGGGCTCAAACCAAAAGTTCAGGAAGGATTCGTCCATCACAGAGTCCAGACCCTGAAACCAAAGAGAGGCTTTAAACTGTGTTTTAGAGACACAACGCTGAGGAATGAGGTTTATCAAAACTTTATTAATGGTTAGTTTTATTTAATGAACAAATAAGCATTTCTTATTGGTCACAGTTACAACAATTTCCCCATTTAATGCCAAATGAATCCGATCTGATAACTCAAAGCTTCTCTTTCCCTTTCACGAGGTTAGTACAGTATGTTCTTCAAAAACCATAAAAAAACCATCTGGGAGAGAGTACTGCATGTGAGAAGTGCCAATTTTGTTTTGTGCTATTATTACATAATAAAATATATATTTTTTAATATAATTATTATGTAAACATTACCCAATAAAGAGCTCCACATTTTTTAAATGCATTTTTTCAGATTATTTATCAGGCTTCAAAGAAATAAGGCCTACAGTGTATTTTAGCTGAGAGTTTATTATTATTTTTTTTTTTAGTAAATATCTATTTTAAACTGAGAAAGGAGGTCCAGTTTCCTCTTTTAAAATTCTTAGGCGGTCCTTTTTCAAACCTGGTCAAATCAATCACTTTGATCAGTTTGCTTTTCTCTTCAGCCCTTTATGGTTCAGTGTATTTGTCTTAGTGGCTCAGTTAACTTTAACGTCACTGTAAAGCACAACCTGACATGAAATACAACAGAAATTTTTCAACACGTTGATTTTAAATCCCAGAAGCACATCGTCCCTCCTGTGTCACACAGCTGTCCCTGCTGAGATAATTTACTATCACTAAAGAGACTGTGGGGGGAAAATGGACCTATTGATCACGACAGCGATGCTCCTCACCTCAGATCAAGAACACGCCTCAGGAAATGAGGGGAGAATTTATCTGTCCTGTTTTTAATGAGTAAAGACTTTGATCAAGTGTTTAAAGTCTGGGTAAAAGTCCAGATGAGAAAATAAACCCACCTTATGGATCTGGTGACCCTTGAAGAAGTTTACTCATAATACAAGTAAATGCATTTTGCAGCGTGATGCTTCATGGGATGAAGTACTGTTCAGAGCAAGTCAAGGAAAAGTGAGGTGAGAAGTTTAGTACTACACAATATTGATCCCATACTTACTACATACTGCACAAACAACCAACAGAATATGAAGTGAACTTTTCAAAAAAGGATGATGAGGGTGCACTTCTAAAAGACATGAAACAGGCCAGAAAAATTGTATCAACCTTCCCATATGTCAAGTTTCTCCAAGACAACTTCACATCCAAAGTCATTCATATCACACTTTTTAGTCTAATTAAAAAAACAACAACTAATAATGGCTGGCTGTTTCAGTTCCCATAACAATATGTCCAGGACGTCCAATCGAAATAACATAAAACATGTCAGATTTTATAATAAACCAAAAGATATACAAGTATTTAAACCAGCATTAACTAGTAAAGCACTTATATGTGAAATTACATTGCAAGTTCACAGAAAAACATTTTCAGACAGACTTCAGCTTTTCCAGAAAAATGAATTAAATTTGGGGGCAGAAATCTCATTACACACACAAACTCCTCTGATGCAGGTTTGCACTGCTGTGCTCGTGGCTCACTGCTGTGCCATCTGCGAGTCTTGAAAGTGTCTTTGTGCAAAACACAATGCATAAGTGGAAACAAAGTCACCAGTGCTTTGGTTGTGTGCCACAACCGGGAACGTTGGCAGGGAAGCTGGCAAACACTGCGTGATTGAACGATGAGTGGCTCGAGCAGCAGCAGCGTGAGGAAAACCTCTTATCATGTCTGAGCAGATTTTCAGTACTTCACCACCTAATGCAGCATTGGTGTGCCAGATCAACATTTATTGTTTCACCAGCGTGACACCAGATGGCTGATGCAATACTCACTGCACCGCCTCTTCAAGTTTTTATGTCGAATTCTTTGTTTTGTTATATTGGACACACCGTAACCTGTTGCCTGGAAGTTTGCATTGTTTTCATTTTGCACTGCGCAGGAAGATATTAAACACCTGGAACAGTGATCGCATTTCATATGGCTGTTTTGTAGCTACAAGAGAACAAGGTGTGTGTGTCGTTGGTAAATAGCAGAGTCCTGATTGTTAACAGGTTTGTTTGTGTGTGACTTTGCATTCATTAGCACTGCCCCCCCCCCTGCAGGAGGCTGCTTGGGTCAGAATTGAAATGAGCTGGTGGTGTGTGTATTTGCAGATCAGTGCAGTTTTGGAATCTCAGCCCACAGAACTGGACTCTCCTACAAATGTGTGTTGTCATGCTGAGCACTGCCACCAATGTAAACAGAAAATGAGTAAAAGTGTTAAGCAAAAAAAGAAAAAACAAGAGGAAAAAGGCAGACATTTGGACAAGAACAAGAGTTTGAGCAGGTTTTATTTTAATGGTGCTAATTTTATCCATCCTGTCAGGACAGAGGGGCCATCCCACCTTTGAGGGTTTAGCTGAAATCTGCAATTTTGTGATAAAAAAAGCAGAAACCCTGCAAACATATGCACAGCTGATAAAAAATACAAAAAGATAAAAGCTATGTGAAATACTTTAAAGCAGCGAGTGTCTCGCCTGAAGTAAATGGCAGTAAACACTCTTAGTTTGGAGAGAATTTGAGGAGAGCTGACAGCTAACTCCAGAGTCTGAGATAGAATCTCAACATACATTGTAGTGCATGGTGTTTGACTAAAATGGAAATGATGCAGTGAGAAAACTCTCTAGTAAAATAAAACATAAACAACAGTACAACTTTGGTTAATCAGTAAAGGTTTTAAAAAGTTTAGCTGATTACAATTACAGTATATTTGGCTTAAAAGAAAGGCACAAAAACACCAAAACCACTAATGTTTCAGTGTTAAATTGAAGGCTTTACTTTACATGCTCTAGTCATTTGATTCATTAAAAAGGGGAATCCATTTTTATAGTCACATTGATTTTTTTTTTTGCAACATCCTGTGATTTGAACTCATTTGAGAACCCCCTCTGATTGCACTATAAACAGCGATGATGGAGAATCTCTATCAGTCGTCTTGAATACAGTCTGAGAATTATTAAAGTCGATTTCTAAAGAAATAAAAAGTCTAAATGAAAACTTTTAATACATGTAAGAACATGGTTTAAATCCTCAACCGTGTCTCTTTCTGTAAGGTGCTCAGGGTTTGAAAATATGTCGTTTTCTAAGCCTTCTAGATTTGTTATTGATTTCTACTTTACACTTACAGCTCAAAGTGAAAGTATTCAGCCCCTTAATATTTTTTCTCCACATTGAAGTGGATACCAGCCCCAGAGTGGAGCAATAATCAGCCACCTCTGCTAGATGAATGACAACAAGCCAGGCATGAGTGAAACATCTCACCGATCTGCCTCATCGCGTTATGCAGCCGAGACATCAGAATGTCAATTAAATGTGATAAATGTGGCAAAGAGGCAATAAGATTGCAGCTGACGGTGTCTAGACTACTAGATGGTGTGCTCAAGTTTTGCAGATATTCATGACAGCTACGAATACCTCAAAGTCCCACAGGCAAACGGTAATCATAGAAGGGCCACAAGAGAAGGTGGATACAATTATTCCTACTTCCTGCATCACTGTAGATTAACCGTTTGTGCATGCATGCTCTCATTTATATAGATCTATGAACCTGAGTGCACCACAGCATTCCTCTAGTTAGATCACAGCCTTAGAGGTGGCAACGATTCACTGATTTGCCCAGTGTCTTCTCAAAAGTCAAAGTAGGAACATTAGTTTTATAAAATGAAACGTGTTATGTCCTTGTGATTCCTTAGTGATAATTATACAAATGTTGATAAATGTTAGTATTAATAATATTATTATTTATGTATATTTAAACCTTTATTTAACCAAATAGAAGTCCCACTGAGACAAAGACCTCTTTCAAAAGGGCGACCTGGCAAAGACAGGCAGCATCACACATCATAGAGGACAAGACAGACAACAACAACAAAGCAAACACCTAAAATAGATCAAGTGTGAGTTATTGTAACATGATAATTAAAACATTTTAAACAGCAACTAACATGTAAAAACCACAGGCAGTAATTCCTAAAGCTAGCGGTTCACTGATCTGCGACTGTTGGTGACAAATTCACAAACAGAATTCACGAGGGAGTTTCCAAAATGTTGCAGGACTTCAATCCAGTGCTGCTTGAATTTTGAACATGACCAAAATTTGCAAGAAAAAATGTATTTCTGATTAGTTACAGGGTCCTTGCACACATCTCCCATCTTGAACTTGTCTCAATTGAAATTTTTTTATGAAATGCAAACATTTATTTGTACACACCTCCTGGCCAACATGCCAAAAGCATTCTCCACAGTCCTATCTGCCATGGACGGTCTGTAGTTTCAGAGTCCAACCTGCACTGGGAACAACTCTGTCCCAGTGAGTCTTCCTTCAGCCTTCAGCATGTCAGCCTGGTCATCTTCCAATTTAAGCATCTCATCAGGGTGACATATCATGCTAAAATGTTAAAGTGTATACACAAGATATAAGCTCACACACCTGCTCTATCCCAGGTGTTGAAGCAGCAGAAGGGGACCCACAACAGGATGAACTGTAAGTGTTTTCTAATTATAATCAAACGCTAGAGAGGCTGCAGAATGACACATAAGTAAAAATTCTAAGGCTGACACAAACCAGGAGGAAGCGCTCAGGATAATCCCCATACCAGCCTTTATTGACCATTTATAATAGGCAGACTTAAACATGATTGGCTGTTTGACCATCAACCCTTAATAAGTGGAACTGAGCCAGACATCACACATCATTCATGTAAGCTGTCCATGTGTCAGAAGTACAAATTCAGTAAAATGGCAACTGAAAATGTACACATCATCTTGCAAAACTTCCAGAAATCTGATTATTTTTCTCTTCTGCTTTTCACTTGGGTTTTTGCCTGTCTGGTACCAATAGTTTTGCTTTGGCACCAACATTACTGAAGGACAGAACTCTAGATGGGACATCTTCGTCCTCTGAGGGATGCGTGGATGGGTAAGATGATGAAAATCTACGCCACAGTCAAAGCAGATGTGGAGCTACTATGTTTCCAGTATAAGTTGATCTCAATCCAGTCCCTGCATAACATGAGGCAGGTCCTGAAACGCCAGCTGACTGATACAAACTCTTTGCATTTACACTTGTGAGTTGTTTTCCTTGCCTGTGCCAGCTGTGTAAGCAACCACAAATGTATTGCGCCTTCATAGGTTTATGTGATTTTGACTTTTACTGGATGGATGTCCAAAAAGTATTTGACAGTGTACAATGTCAAGAACAACTATCAACATGCTTTTACCCTGCAGGCAACATGTAGTGGTTTAGCTGCCAGATCTGAGGGCATCCAGAGTGAAGGCTCTGTGATAAACTTATTTTTTTGTGTTGACTCTGTTTTTAACTGATTTTCAGCTGTGAAATCAGGCCATTGACTGCTTTAACAATTGATCATGATCAATACAAGGCTTCACCAACATTAATATCAGGTCAAATCTTTATAAAAAATAGAAAATCAGCACCTGTTGCAGTGTTGTTGCTGATTATCTTTAATATAACAAATATGTTTCCGTGCTAACAAAAAATATAATCCAAATGTAGACGAAAAATCATTTGGGCGTGTTTCTAATTCCACCAGGAGATAGTATATTGGTCTGCATGATCCACAAGCTCCTTCAGAGGCCAACTGTCAGAAGAGAAATCTATAGCATCATTTTCTGTCTTCTGGTGTGCACTGAGCCCATTTATTTCTTCAAGGGCAACACGAAAGGTAGCAACAACAAACGGGATGACAGCCAGCAATCATGCTGGCGTTTTATCATCTCAATTGTCTTTGCGGAATCACCAGCAATTTATCTGACATTATTCCTGCTTCTTTATGAGTATCTGTAACATCTCTGTCACGCTTTTCAAATCACTGGGTTAAAAAGGGGCACCGTCATTATGGCGTGAACCATCGCAAGCAGGCGAATTCATCTTGTTGGGGCACAGAACCACTTTAGCCTTTCACAGTAGGTGAAGAAAATCATTTGCATTGCAGTATTCGTAACATTTCTTGTGGCTAGATGGCAGAAACTCTAATGCTGAAAAGCTCTCAAATTTAAGAATTAAGGGTAAAAATACACACGGCTTTCTGCTGTATGTTAAACTTGAATGTGGTTAATATTCAATTTAGGATTTTTCCACGTTTACTTTCTTCTCAAAGTGAGAAAGTCTACATTCTAATAAGTCACACACACACACACACCCTTACACACACACACAGTGGGGGCTGGACAAATAAAAGGCTCTAGACGCTTTCCACAAACAATATTATCCTGTCCTCAAGCAGAGGCATTATTCCATTCAAAGTATACACTTTATATGTAAATGCCAGAGGTGATGATTATGTTATTCTAATCAAATATCCCTTTAATATTTTATAAGTTGTGGGTGGAAGGAGGAAAACAAACTGGGGTTCTCTACACTCAGCCTCATGCCATGACGCCTGCTGTGGCTTCTAAATGTTGCCTCTGTGTGTTGCAGAGGTGTAAAGAATGCTATGAGCCAGTTTTGACGTGACACTTTTTTGGCTCCAGATAATTGGCTGTTACACTTTTCCAAATTAGCATGTTTATTACTTGCTCTTGTCCTGCCATGCCTGTCTGCATATCAAGCTCTCAGTCTATAAAACCCTCCAATGGTGTGGTTGAGGAAGTTGTGGTTTTGTAAGGCACATTGAACAGAATTAGCTCAGAGAGTTCACGTTCACATGATGAACCTTTGATCGTCTCGCTACATTCACTTTTAATTTTATGGTTTTATTAGATATTTTTGTGCTTTGCAGGAGGTAGAAGTAGCTGCACACCTGAATCAACAAACTGGAAGTGGAAAAAAACAAAGTACAGAGATGAAAAGTAAAAATAAGATGGGAAAAATACTAAAAAAAAAAAAAAAGTAATATACACACATCATCCTGCAGCAAATAGCTTGATCTACAAAAAATATATTTAAAAAAGCTCACTGATCAATTTTACAGCTGCAGCTCTCTTTGGTTGTGTATATGTTTTTGAATTGTTATGAATATCCTAAATGAACTGCATTATATTGACAGTTTGACTAATGCCTATTCTGACATATGACTCAGGCCGTCTCCTCAATAGAAAGCTTTTCTTTTTCTTTTCTAAAAACATAATGACACATTAGTTTGTATAACAGCAACATAAACAATGTGTACATGATTTTTTAATAGTGGTTTCTTGAACATATATTACATGTTGTATTCTACAAAAACAACTTTTTTATTTTTAGATAACCCAACAGAGGAAGATGGGTTGAATTATCATTATTTTAAAACACATTAAAACTGGGGTGAGATGTGATTAACCCCTTTTACAAAACACTTCATCTTTAGATGATTCGTTTATGAATGTTTTATGGGTTTTAGCTAGCTAAACTGGTTATTTGTGAATAACCAGAAGCAGTTGAAGGACTTCTCTTCAAAACCACATTGGGAAGCAGTTTCTAAAAGAAGTAAAGAGGCTATGTTGTATCCAGTGCTGCTTTTTTACTCTTTTATTCAAAACACAAAAATATCAAAGGTGACACTTTTATTGGTTCTTCTGACATTTGCAGCAACTGACCACGGCTTGGTGTGTCAGCTTGTTTTGTATAGAGTGTCAGTCATCTCTTCTTATGAGATTCATATATATTATATACCCGCAGGATATTCACAAAATAAACACCTCTTTGTGACAGAAGACACTTACATATGGAAAACACTGAGTATGGGTTAATATGAGTTATCACCGATGTTTGCAAGAATATAACGACAAAGATACCAGAAGCTAGTATCGAACCAACAACCCTCTGGTTGCCAAACAACAGCTCTACCTGAGTTACTACTACCCCTTGATCCACCTGCACCATGCAAATACCAGATTTTGTAGCAACCTGCATTTGACTTCACATCATCAAAGTTTCCAGTCTCTACACTGCTGCAGAGCTTTGCCTTTGCACGAGTTAGAATATGAGACGGAGGGAGAGTTAAAGATGCCGCTGGGTCCCCCAGGTACGAGAAATTAGGTCACATTCTGCAGAGAAATGAGAGATTTCTGTGCAAAATGCTGCAGTAATTTATGCAGGTTTTCAGGGTCTTTCTCTCCACAGATCTGGGTGGTAACTGAACATCACTTCTTCCCCATCTTCATACACCTAAAACAAATCAGTCCTTGGGTTTATTTTTGGCGCAGATGTGATACAGTTAATTAGAACAGAAGAACAGTGCTTTCTCACATTTACTCTCAGCAACATTGTTTTTGTCTTAAGGTCTTAGTTCCTGAGACAACACTACATTAAACATGAGGTCTACCAGATGCCATGTAAAAAAAAAAATAAATCTAACAGCAGCAGTGTTTTGCTCTTGTTTTTGGTGCCCCTGTAGTGGAGAGGAAACACTTGCTGTACCAAATAGGTTCAATACCTAGCTCTGACAAATGACGTTGGCACGATTCGCCCTGGGGAGGCTTGTATTGTTGGTTGGAGCTGGGCAGATAGCCATCCTAAATTGGAAGAAAAAAGGAAAGAAAATGCAACTCCTTTTCCTCTTTAACAGCAGAATTGAAAAAAAAAAAGCTTAAAGACAGAAAAGGGATGAAGTCACATCAATACAGCATCTAATTAGTTAACTCCACATCAGACCTGCCTTTCTTTTTGGTCTTTTCTCTAACAGCTTATGTTTGTTCTTTAACATTGTTCACATATTTCATTTTTCATCACTTGGCTCAATGCTGCTTTTTGAACAACACATTTCAGCCCTCAGAATTGTAAAATCTTTAAAAATTAAAGCGTCTTGTGACCCAGGGGCGTAGCTCAGAATTTGAGCCCTACAAATCTTCCTGGTGGGCCCCATGTCCACTTGATAAATCATATAAAAAAGGACAATAGAGTTAATTTTAGCTTAACATCTATATTGATAAAATGTCTGATTGCCAGCACAATGGAAGTCAGGCTGACAGACATCAGTTATCTTTGCTTTTACAGTATTTACATAAAAGATCATGAACTACTGTTGGATTTTTTGGACAAATGGACTGTGAAAGAAAATCAATCATAAAGATGGACAATAGAGAAATGAAGGTGAGAATGTAAATGTATCTTTTTCTCTAGTCAATGCCCTTTTGGGTAAAAACGTGACTTTTCTGCATCCTGACTCCCAGTGTCAGAACACCGGTGGTCGGATTGCTCCTGTAGGTGGCTCTGTTGAGTCCACCAGTGCAGACTGATCCATTATTCACATTTTTAGAGGGGTGATGGCGTCTCAAAGAAAATCCATTATTGTTGTTAAAGAAAAATAATGTCTCTCATCAACCTCATTCAGCCAGGGTCAATTTCATTATGATAAAATTGTAAATAAATAGAAATAAGAATAAAAAAACACTTAAAGAATGTTTTCATTCCAAGGTTTTTGAGGGCCCCTTCTTGCAGTGAGACCCCTTATGCATAAGTAGCTAAAGCTAAAACAGCATCAACACTTAATTGAGATCCGTTGAAACAAGATGGACACGTCTTCATCCCTCAGTGAAGGTAGTGACTTTGACAAAACAACAGATACCCTGGGATTGAAAACAACTCGCTCATTTCTCACGAGTTTAATTCCCATAGCAGCGCTCAACATTCTCACAGTATCAAGAAGACAGTGACTGCATACAGAGTGACCGCATTAGAAAATAAAGGCCAGCCTCTTTGTCTCCGTGGTCTGTGGCATTCTGAAAACAGAAAAGTCAGAGACTCAAACAGGCAGAAAGAAGCAATTTCAAGTCTCCCTGATGGACTTCCTCAATAGTTTTGGTTGCCTTGGTGGACCGCAATCACACAACAAAGCGCCACCATGTCGATGCTATTGTTTTATGTCCACTGTGGTCAAAAGTGTCTTTGTGCTTTCATGCTGTCGGGAGGTTTCTGACCCATAATGACAGCTGCAGAAGCTCATAACTCACATCACAGCACTCCAGTGATGAATGCCCTAAAGTGAACCCTTGTGTAGATTTCTCTCAGTGCCCTAACTAGGGTGGTGTTTGTTGCAGCACTGCAGAGGCATGCATATCAAGCACAGCCAAGTTAGCTATAGAATCTAAACTCAGAATGTAGTTCAGGAAACAGGGTAAGTTGGTGGGTAGGGGGGTGGGATGCAGGAAAAAGAAAGGCGTGTTATTTAGTGCTGAGTGTGCTAAAAAAAATGCCATCAAATATGAAGCTGTCTGCAGTGGTTTATACCAGAAATGCACACACACACCTACTCATTAAAACACACTATTGTTCATTCTTTCTCAGGCTTCTGTGGTCATATTTACTTGGAACAGTTATGTAAGGAGGTAGTCAGAGCAAAATGTTAGCTTTCATATTTGAGGTGTGAAAATGACATAAAAATCGGAGCTAAACTGCGTGCTATCAGGTAGACGTATATTACAAAAGCTTCTGACACTTTTTTTTTTTAAAGGAAATTCAGTATTTGGTTTAATTCTCACAGCTTTTCATTTTGAGGAGTCTTTTGCTCTATAGCCCTCTCTCCATTTTGTTACTGAATGTGGCCTAATCTCTTTTTAGAGAAATTCCTAACAGCGGTTATCATCCCAGAGTCCCCCCCCCTCCTTTCTTTCTCCCCTTTCCTTTCTCTCTCTCTTCCTCTCGGGTGAGTTGAGCAAAGTGGCTTAGATGTGGTGACAGGGAAGGATTCTTCAGTGCAGCTCTTACAGATGCAGGCATGAATTTAAGAAGCTTATGCACATTTAATGGTTGAAAAATACTTTTTTGCCATTGGACTGAGCGCTCGGGATGGGAATGTTTGTCGATATCAACATAAGCACCACAGTGGTAATCCAAATGGAGGCGACGCTGTGTGGCCGCCGTGTTTGAAACCTGGGACATCTGTGACTTTGAAAGCTGAAAATTTCCATTCATCTATGGAAAAAAGTCAAAAATGACATTTTTGTTTATGCAGTCTTACATTTAGGATTTCCTAGCCCCACCCTATGGCTTTTTATGTGCCGTAGATAAAACTCCAGTTCAACATTACTCAACCCATTCATGCAAAAACGCAGCTCCAGGTCACTCAGCCACAAAATTGCTCATGATCTTCTATTATTGCAAAAATCTGAAAAAAAGGGGAGAAAAAATGGATTGCTTATTTTTAGAGTCCTAGCGTGTGATGAATTGTCTTTTTCACACTCCTTTGCACTGGAAGCACCTAACACTTGTATCTTAAAATAGTGCTGTAAACCAGAGTCTTCACAATCTGAGTCTTCCTGCACAACAGTTAAAAATAATGCATATCAAGCAACAAATGTGCATTTTTACACTCAAACAAAGAGTAGAAACTGAAACTCCACAGGACTCTGTGGAATAAGAACAGTTATTTTGGAGCCCTTGGGGGATGAAAAAAGAAAGGATCTATTCCCAGTTAATTTATCACTGGTGGGATTCGTGGAGGTCTTATGGGCACCCTGTAAATCATCTTTTTTCCAGTGTGGTGATGGATGGGCACTGGGCCCACCACAGCTAAACTGGATTGCCTTTGGGAGTGGGAGTTGTGTGTTAGAAATGTGGGTTTACCCATTTTGTGAAAGAAATGAGCTACTGGTCGGATTACATTCTGTCTTTCCCCAATGCATAACTAGATCATATTTTTTTCCCCAACAAATGCATTAAAAAAAAGGAAAAACATATTTCAGAGGGAGCGACACAATATCTTTCTATTTTGACCACAACCAAGGCCTGAGATCATTCTAAAGTGTGGTAAATTAAAAAAATAAATGTTTTGTCATTTGTTTCTATAAAAATGTTTTGATACACAAATCGAAATTAACAATTAGAAAAAGTCAAATGTAAAAGTCTTGTTTGAGCAAGGTGGTTTATCTGTTTTTTAAGAGTTAGTTTGCATTTGGGCGCTTTTAAAATTTGCACAAGTTTTTAGCATTGCTACAAACAATCAAAACAAAATTTCAATCTCTAAGTTTAATTGCGAACTCTGTATTGCCTTTACTAACTTGACTGATCACAGGAATTTGCTGTCATCTGTTGCTGCTTTTAGGGAAGACATATTCCTAATACCCTGTAAAATGAATACAATTTTCAACAAGCATCCTTTAAAATTGCTTTGCATCTGGCTGCAAATACAGCTGATTTAGTAAACTTACTAAAATCTAGTGGGTTGTTTGCTGCACTGTCTGAATGCTGTTTTAGCTTTAAAGTTAAGAACTGCAAAATCAGGATTCTGGGTATTGCATCAAGGTATTTAATTCCTGAATTGTTTAAAATGCAGAGTTTAAATTTAAGTCAAGGTTGAAATCATACAGCAAGCCTGTCTGTCAGTGAAAAGATTTGCAGGTTGCTAGTTCACTGTTAGAACAACTCTTTTAACATTTGTCAAATAACTACAGGACCAAAACAGACACACAAAATAGACACACACACACACACACACACACACGACCAAAGGTCAACTAAAAATCACTAATTAGCCTAACATGCATATTTGTGAACCGCAGGAGGCAGCTGATGTACCGGTACTCAGGGAGATTCAATGCATGAACAAGATTTTAAGTCTTTTAATAGAAATAGGAATTCTACAAATTTCCAGCACTAATTAACAAGAATGAAATGTGTTTGAAGAAAAAGGAACATTGCACAACTGTTAATATTTAGATGCAAATGAATGTTTCATGACAGTCAGAGTAGCATGGGGTCTTTTATACTTTGACTCTGAGCAGCTTCAGGCGTCTCAGAGGAAGACGGTGGTCAGGATGTCTGATTTACTTCACAAAATACTGTTTTCAAAGCTGATCAGGAATTCAAAACACAAACACAAGAGCTGTTTGCTGCCACTCACCTAGGCTAACAAGCAGAACGTTTTCTTTTTGTTTTTTTTTTAATGCTGTATGTTTGACACGTGCATTAGTGGAGTCTTGAAAGATTGTTGACAGTAACCTCTGGGCCTTTCAAAAGAAAATGTTGATTCTCAGGTCAAATATGCTAGTCAGTCATTTTTTCCAGCTGAAATCAATCTAAAAAAAAGCACACATTTTGTTTATTTCTGCTCTAATTAATGTTATATCCTGCATTCAAACATTGGTCCTGACTTCCTGCACCACCTCCAAAGCACTGCGGCTGGATTGATTACCAGAACAGAAGAACACGAACATGCTGCCCCACTGCTTGCCTCCCTGTTAGATTCCATATTGATTTTAAACTCTTCCTTCCCACTTTCAAAGCCTTGAATGGCTTCGTCTCTACACACGTTTCAGATTTATTGACTTGGTTTGTTCGCTCATGACCAATGAGATTCACCAATATTGCCCTATTAACGATTCCCAGCTCACGGTTTGTGACAACAGGAGGATCAGACCTTTCCTACTCCTGATTTTATGGAACTATTTTCACCTCACTGAGTTTGAATTTTTTAATCCATTCTTCAAACTTTTGGGGATGTTTTATATTTATAAGTATTGTTTTTATCTTGTTTTGCTAAACATATGACACATAAAGATTATATAAAACTCATGACTCGCCTTGTTGCTGAATTTATTACTGCCTCTGCTCGCTGCATGGGTAAATGTCATTGCTGAGTCATTGAATATTAGACTTTTGGAGACCTGGTGCAGCTTACAGTTGTGAATTTTTCCTCCTCATTGCTTGTCTTGTAATAGTCAGGTAGGTTTACTGACTTAACCTGGATTCTACCTGGTATTTGATGATTCTGATTGAAACATAAGGATTAAACAGAGAATTGTAAATCCAGAACTTTGTATCAAACAGCCCACAAACCATTTTTATGCCATCTGATCTTTTGTTCCTTCCATTGCCAAGTGATGGAGAATAAGTCCATAAAAAAGAATAGAAAATGAAATTCCTATTAGCGCTAATTACTTCTCCCATTTATCCTTGGGACTGACATGAAGATTAATGAATCTCTCTTCTATTTTAAGCAAGGTTATTTGAATGAGCGATTTTGCTCTCCCCATATCGTTGCATTAATCTTAAAATAAGACAAGTTTGTTTCACTTTTTTCCTCTTTTTTTGCTGTGTCCTTTAAAGTTCATTCACAGGAGTTGGCTTTAATAGTAGTTAATTGTCTTTTTGGACTTGGTTAAAATCCAGATGCGTCTTCCAAATTCAATTAAACGTAATGACTTTGGCCTCTGCACTCGGATGTACTTTAGATTCAGCTTCTTTGGCTGTCTAAGCATCTGCAGCATAAGGCAAACCACAAGAACAAGCTGTATTTATGCATTCTTAAAGGTTAACTCTGACTCATTTAGCCATAAACTTATGACCAGGTGTCTCATTTAAAGCAGGTTCCTGTTTTGTGTCATAAAAGTTGAAGTCAAAGTTCTCTCCTTGTTGACTTTCGTTGAGTCAGCTCGTACTCTTTTCTCACCGCCTCTGACTTTCCTGTGTGGCTCTCCATCTGTAATTTCTTGATGGGAACATTCACAAAGAGAACAATCGCTCTGTTATGTGTGTGGTAATGGAGCAGAGTGGAGTGGAGTTTAGATGGCAAGGGAATGTGCCAACTGTGCCCTCCTACACGATAATATTGTCATGTTTGATTACCCATCATCATGTTGGCAGAACCCTGCCTCTCCTTGAACCTGCGACCCCGCTAAAAAGCAGCCAACGGCTAATGGGGTTTTTCTGTAGAAAGTTGCTGTCTGCTTTCAGACCGACACTCTCACAAAACACTAATCTATTTCTGAAATATGACTGCTTTTTTTGACTTTTTAATGAATTAACATAAAGAATAATTAATTAGTGCATTATGCTGTGGCTTTATCCTGCAAAGTTATTTATGTGAGATGTGTGCCAAGTTAAAATGTAGTGAATGGGGAGAAATTTGTATTATATACATACTGTATTCCTTATATGATGACTGGTAGACACGTATAATGGACAAACATCGTGGGAAGATATCCAGTAGAAACTACATGCTAATGGTATCACGTGAAAATTGTGGCTGACGGGTTGGCGTAGGTGTTAGAAACGCTGCCCTTAGAAACAGAAAATGGGATACCTATAACACTCTTGTCACAATGAGTGAGAGAAGGATAAATTAAGCCACAGCAGATTAATGAGGTCCCCAAAAGGTGAGGGGGGCTGAGGAGAGGTGGACTACTAGAAGCAGCAGAACTTCATACTAAACCTGTCATGCATAGTGGTCACGACAGTGGGCAGCTATTTAAAAGCTGTTGTCATGTACAGGTATATGTGTGGGGGTTGATGGCATACTTACATGAAAACCACTATCTAGTGTGTTATTCTGCACAGTGCCACCCACTGACTAGTTAGTGTTGGTGCACAAACTTGCACAAAAACAAGACAGCAAGAAAGCCAAGGTCATTTGGGAAGGTGTGATTTGGGAAACAAGCAGAGGGGGGGGGGGTCTGACGTTTGTTGTGAGTTTGGCTCAAAGTGGGTGAATATGCTGCAGCGGTTTGAATACGGACACAGGGCCGATTCCATCTGGAGCTGCACCTTGTCATGTCACCTCCCTCTGTCTCAGGGACCTCGCCTTACACCCTAGACACGCCACTTCCACCTGGTCTGGAGAGCTCGTGCTGCACTTCCAACCCCAGGAAGTGGATTGTTTATGATGTTGGACAGAAACTGGGGTACTGCTCTGTCGGACCAGTGACAGGTGCATAGAAGCCTATCCCCCCTGGGGTGAAAGATAAGGGGGGGGGGGGGGGGGAAAAAAAGGGGGGGGGGGGGGGGGGGATCAAAAGCAGAGGAAGTAAATTCTACCAATACTTGATTTAAGTGAAGATAATTAGTGATAGAGATATAGTATTATATGAAAATAATATTTTTATTTGTAATGATTACTATTGGTATTAATATTACTATAACCTTTATTTTTCACTGATTCTAGCTCTATGCAATTTAACACAGACATGCTATGTAGAAGTGCATTATAAAGGTTGGTTGGTTGGCAGACAAAAAGTAAGGGTTAGCACATGCTGACACTAGATCTCAAGGTGCCAATGTATCTGATACTTATATTTATATACTTCATATACTACATCAATGAGGTAATTTACTTCCCAGTTTTTTGTGCATTGGACAGTCTTTTAGTTATTTTTGCAGCAGTAGTTAATTGAAAAAGGAGAGGGAGATGCTGAGGAGTTAAAAGTGAAGAACTGAATTAGGAATGGATGAAAGTGAAGCATAGAGAGAAGGATAAATGTACATGTGGGATCCATTGAAACATCAAAACCCAATGTCCAGATTGCCTAAACAACTTCTGATACAGCACTCTATCGTTTGCAAGATAAATCTGCTATTGCAAACAGAAATTGATGAGGTACAAAAAGCTGCGATGACAAAGGGGAGTTGAGATGACAGGTCAGAGGATACATCCTAATCCCACGCTCAGAGAATATGTGCTAAAAACAATAAACAAGCCCTTCAGGGCTGAAGATGAGGGTAGCTGACCTGCAAAAGAAAATCTAATCACAGTTTAATTGCAAACTTTCAGTTTTTAATATTAAGCAAAAATGTGCTATTGATCTATCAGTTAAAACATTCCTCTTTAGGAAATAGAGGCCCTGTGTGTTTCTGAGTAGGTAACCAGCTGGAGTTGGGAGTTGGATGCAGCTGAGTAATATGCTCAGACACATTTCTTAACAGCCATTAAGGGTGCCAGCTTTCAGTTATCTAGATGTTTTTAAACATGCTCAGTGTCAGAAGTGGAAACAAAGATCTGACTGATGCAAAGCTGTGATATCTGTCTATCCCTGCTCACTGCAGAGCAACATGACAGACGACAATTAAGCAGCTCAGTTGCCAGAAATGTTCCAATAATTAAGCATGGTTGCTGGAGGCAGTGTTGTTTTTAACCTTGCAGTGCTGATTGTGTCACATTATGACAGTAGAGGGCTCCAAAAGAGCCAGCAGCCACTATCAGTGGGATTTTGGATCAGAACCTGTGCAGGTCAAATGCAGCTTGACTGTCTGTAGCTGCTGGCAAAGCCTTGGTGATAGTTTTTAGCTTCCTGGTAACATTACTGCAAAACTCACCATCTCAAGGAGGAGTTATGACAATCTTTGTAACTAGAAGCATTCTTACTTCTTGGAACAAAACTGTAAAAAATAAAGTTCTATTCAATAAACAGATTGTGAGTAAACTCAATATATTTGTAGATTATCTCAAGCACAATGAACAGAAACATGTTTTACTATTAGTAAATATCTTGTTTGAATAGAAAAGCTGAATCAGCTTTAATCTGAATAATACCAGTGCAATGATATTTAAATTATATTAAAGTATATTTTGCAGTTTTAATAAAAAACATTTGTTATATTTTCTAAACCCTTGTGGTTGGAGATGACATCATGAAGCAGTCCCAGAGGGACAGGCGGGGTTTGGCTTCCAATGAACAAAGCCCATTTAGGACAAACAGATTAGGCGGTTTACTGTAATCTGTGCATAATGCATTTTATTCCCTTCTTTATTTTCTGCATAATCCACCCCAATCCCATTTAATTTCACTGGTCTGCAGATTATTCTGCCTTTAGAAATGTAATTCTCTCACTCTAATGAGGTGGATATATGTTAAATTTGAACAGAAATAAATAATTTATTGTTAAATTCATCTACTTAGAAGGTTTTTTAAAAGAAAAAATACAGCGCCCACACCTTTCCTTCTTGTCTGATAAAAAACAACTTTTTGAATTTATAATGAAACTCCACAGAGAATAGAGACTGATTAAACTGTATAAATCAAATTAGGCACTCAGACAAGATCATTAACTGGAGCAGATAGCTGATTTATTCTCCGTGCTGTACGTACAGTGATGACCTGCTCCTTTTATTGCTTCATCTTCTTCAGATGAGTCCAGCCCACTAATCTGTAAAAGTGATAAACTTATTGTTTTCTTTATTACATCGAATATCTGCTTTCTAATGTTTCTAGTTTTCTTTAATGGACCTTGTGAAATTCATTGCAAGAGCATTTAGTAACCTTAGCAATAAAAATAATATTTATCAGGTTCAAAACGAGCCATGAAACAAGAAAAAGGTAGAGCAAAACACACAAAGTGTTTTTCTTCTAATGACTGAAGGCAGGGCTGTGTGGTGGGAGCAGAGTCAAAGGTCAACTAATTATGTTTCATATTTCAGCACGTCACTCAGAGAGTATGCAACAAATGGATGACAATAAGTGTTATAGAATAAAACAGGAAGTATCCTCAGATAAGGCATCATTACAGATGCTCTATGTCATCTTAAAGTTGTGATAAAGCACAATTCTGGGTTCATCCCTTTATTTATTTTTCCAAAATATGGTGTTTATTGTTTCCGTAGGAGAAAAATGTTACATCACTGGACAGTAAATGTGTTTTTAATGTCGCTGGTAGTCGTCACTCTCATCTAACAACATCTATGGCCAAATTCAATCTACTTATTCTCCAATTCAGTTGAAGAGTCAACACCATCCTGGACATTTGAGCTGTTTTATTGCTCCATTTAAAAAATGAGTTAGTCCACATAGTAAGGCAGGGATTAAATCATGAGATTAGTGTGCCGGAGCTGGAAACATGTAAAGTTCAGGATGGTGGGAGACCCCTCGTTTAGTTCTTGCTTCATCAAAACGTCACACAAGAGACTAGACGATACACTGGGATTTACTTTTATTTGAAATGTTATTGATTTGTCATCTGAGTGTCTAGAAATTTTTGTACCTCCCAACTTTTCAGCAGCAAAAATATAAAACTTTTAAATGTATTCAGGCTGCTGATGACAGATACGCAATTTGAGACATCCAAGCATGAATGTAAAGGAAACAGGTAATATTTAGAGTACTGGAAAAGGCATATTTGTATGGTGGTGTTACCAATATGTGGCTATTTGGTTTGTTAAATTGTTATTAACATAGTAAAAATGAAAAAAAAGTCTATATAGACAATACACTGGAGGAAGTTGAATATGTCAGTGATCGTCATACTGTTTCTCTTGAAGTATTGATGCTTTGCTCAGCATTTAGGAAGAAGTTGGAGTACACTCAAACTCCACATATAAAATCTTTAGTGCAGCCATATTTTACAGGGGAGACCTGTTTGTTCTGCAGCTTTGCAATGCACCGTTGTCTTGTATAATTCACAATAAACTGGTGCAATTATTTTTCTGCTTTCCAATACTTTCTCATACTGCTGAGCAAACAACAGAATCACATATCACACAAAACCACATCTGACAATGAAACAGTGACAGTAGCTGATGATGATGTTCAAGTTGGTTTTTGACCTCATTTTTGCTTCATTAAAAGTCTGGATCATTTATCATTTCTAAAATAATGAAAAAATACACAGAAGAAAGAAAAAAAATCTCTGAAATGTCACCATTTAGATCCATTCATTTCTCAGGTGCTTCAAACAAATATGTAAAGAGTGTCTATCCCTCTGAAAAGAAATGATCCTGACCTTCATAAAAACGATATTTTAAATGCAAATCACCCCAGCAGAGCAGGATAAACTTCATCAATATCTTGGACATGAATACCAATGATAAACGTGTCTGCCAGGAATCATAAGTCTCTTTGGATGGTTTCTACCTGCAGCCTGTCGTTTGCAGCTGTCTGCTACAGCTC
The DNA here is from genome assembly GCA_006937965.1 of Callopanchax toddi. Lineage (NCBI taxonomy): Eukaryota > Metazoa > Chordata > Actinopteri > Cyprinodontiformes > Nothobranchiidae > Callopanchax > Callopanchax toddi. Next base: position 5,170,096 of record SSNR01000009.1, on the reverse strand, counting down.
TATGCAATAAAAAGGATATTATCTGAAGCTAATTAACAGAACAGGATTATAAAGATATTGTTTTAAACAAAATTAGAAGGAAAAACAAACAGTAATTAATAGTTGTATTGATTGTTTTACCTCACAGCTATTCAGAACCACACACTGAATGGAATCGTCCCTCAGTCAATAATCTCTGTTTGGACTTGTGACATTTATGCCTCTTCACTTAGATTGGCCACACAAAATCATCAAGCTTCCTACAACCCTCTAGAATCCATCACTGCTCACAGTGGCATTTTAAAGCCTAGTGACAACAATTGTTGCAGCTTATCACAAATAGAGGGATAACTAGAGGAGGAGAAGGGCTAGTCCATCAGCACAGGCCACGAGGTGCCGTCTGAATGGAGCCGGCTGCTGCTGTCAGTCCTCATGTTTAATATCACACTCTCACAGCGTAAGAACTTGGTTCTTTATTCACTCAGTTAAGACAACTGATTTTCAGCACTGACATAACTGTTACCACTGAATGAGTCATCTTAAAGCAGGGATGCTTAAACATACAAGAAGTTAAAAGTCCTCATGGACCTTTGTTTTTGAAAAGAAAAACAGATTTACTGTGATTTGTTTGTTTTGTTTTTTTCTTGTTTTTTGCAGTTAATCAACAAAACTAATTTGTTTTTATGTAGAAAAGGATGAGAAAGTTTATGTCAATATGAAAAGGGTGTGATAAGTGAGACATGAAAATGTAAAAAAGGTTTGACTTAATTTTGAAAAGCATCAAATTCCCTAAATTTGATTGGTCGATTGTTTTATGTTTTCTTGAAACTATTTTCATTTTCGGCAACAAGAACAGGACCTGAGTCTGTCTGTCTCCACCAACGCTGCTGGATTTAATCAGGTTTAATGAATTTTGCTCACAATTTAGTAAAAGTCAGTGAGGGTTTGTGGTTCTATTTAACAGGTAATTGACTTAACATGTGAACATCTTGAACATTTTATATTTTGGATAAAAAAAGATCTGCATCTTTTGTAGGCCTCCCATTAGTAAAAGTCTTCATTTAAAATGTTTAAAAAATAGCATGAACAGCCTGCTGTAGGACTAAATTCTACAATGCAGGTGAGTGAGGGTCAAACAAAATCATTCTGAGTGAAGGAGTTTTTAATTATTATGATTCATGTCTGCTTACAAATGTATCCTGCTTGTAACCTTTTAATTTTCAGCATCAGCTTTCGATGCACGGACTAAGGGTTTTGAACAATCAAAACACATTCCGTTCTTGTGAGGTATCAGCAGAACTTTGTTTTGAATCAGCAACATCAACGGAAAAAGTTATTAGTTAGCTACCTGTGAACAGTAATAAACCTGCAGCAGCAGATTCTTATCTTTGTCATGAATGCAATCATGTGTTATTGTGCAACCTGTGTTCTAATAAATACTGAGCTGAGAAAAGATCTCGGCAGAGTTCCACTCCGATGCCTAACCAGCAGACGGGTGGTCTCTCATCCACAATGCTCAAAAAACTTAAACTGTCTGGTCTGATTCTGTTCCTTAGATCTTGGGGTTTCTAAGAGTATAATCTCTAACACTGAGGGCCACAAGTGGTCCCCGGGCCACGCTTTGGATATGCCTGTCTTATAGATAAACGAGATGTTAGTTATTATTTGAAGTGGGGTTTATGTGGGAAGATTAGACACAGAACTTTTTTTATCATCCAGCATAAAGAAAAGTCATTTTAATGGTTAAAATAAAAATGAAATAAATAGAACATTAAAAATAAAATAAATAATCTAATTGAAAGGAAAGCAACAAGTCTTGTAAATCGAAACAGTGACAGGAATTAATATTGCATTTAGTGTATATGTTAAATAGAAATAGCTAAGGAAATAAGTAAATATGAAATAGGGATGTAGTATTTCTTCTATACGAAAAACATATAGAAATGTAATGGTAATAGTGAAGGAAACAAATATATGATAAAAATGTAGAAAAATGTATAGAAAAGCTTTTTTTCCAGTAATGATAAACCTGAAAAATACCCAACTAATCATTTCTGAAACAAACACAAAAATACAATTTTTGCCATTTTTACAACTCAGAATAAAAAACAATTAAAGCTGTTTGTTTGTTTGTTTGTTTGTTTTTTGCACGTTGACTATGAATGGGGAAAATATCAATAACAAGGAGGAGAAATGCAGCAATAAATGTAAATTAGATTTTAGCAGAAGTGGAACAAGCTTCATTGAATTCACATGAGGAATGTGGATACATTAGAAAGGTGCAGGTTTATGAACAATTAATAACCTGTTGTTGATAACTCTTCAAACAGCCTTAGTTTGGAAAAATAGAGCTTAGTTCTAATTGTGCTGAGTCATTAGAGGATCAAGATCAAACAGGATCACTGCCATCTGAAAAACAATATCAAATATCTCAGCTACTTATGCAAATTCTACTTTTTTACATCTTCACACGACTTTAAATTTCATGTAACACAATTATTTAGAAATAATTTCATAACTATTAGCAACAGAGCTAAATATCTTTTGCACTCTTAGAATAACCATGCTTTGGGTTTATAAAATAATGTTAGCATGAATTATATTATATTTTTAAAAGATTATCATTATTATATTATTATTATAACGTTGTTGTCCCTGTTGTGACTAGCTGTTAGCTCACCAAACTACTCAGAACTAATCTCTATGTCTCTAAACTGAGGTCATTCAAAGAGCTGTATTCAGCAGATAAGCTATGTGTTGTTAATCATAACCCTTTATTAGACAGAATTCCTAAGTTAGTCCCCATGTTTATAGAAAGACTCCTGCAGTAGGTGCCCTATAATGGTTAGGACATGGTGATGTGAAGTCCATCACACACACACACACACACACACACACACACACACACACACACACACACACACACACACACACACACACACACACTTCTGAGAAAAACTAAGAGGCTCACTTGTCTGAAAGAAGCAGGGAACAGAGCGACAGCCCAGCCATCACTCACAAGACATCTGCTGAGTAGCCTTCCACAAACCAATAAAAAACTGAGCTGCTACTTCACCAAATCATTTAGACATGGCGGCACCGTGGACAGGAGGACAAGTTGACATTGAACAACACAGTGGCTTCAGAAGCTTTATTTTTTCCTATTCAAGCGCTCACAGCGTCATCCTCGGTGACAGCTGTATTTGTTATGGAGCTGTCGGGGTTTGTATACACCCTGGCAACAGTGTCTCACTCTGCTGGGTTTTGTTGTGTTGACAGATTAATGATACAGTTCTACTGATGTGGTTATAATGGCAATGTCTCAGTTAATGCAGTGCTCTGGTAATTCAACTCTGCTCCATCTCTGTTCACCTTAAACTTGTAATTGAAAAAGTTTTCACTGTGCTGACAGGCGCCTACACACCTACACAACCAAAGCCCTTTCACACAAAACACAGGCAGTGCAAATGACTTCATTTTTAATTTAATAAAAATGTTGCAAAAACAAAATATCACTTGACCGTTTTGTCTATTTTAGACCAACACATTATCTGGAATCGCTAACTAACCAAATTTGTTAAAGAAACACTATGTAACTTTTTCATATTTTTAAATCTTTTCCTTGAGCCAGTATGTGCTAATATGACCCTTTACAGGGTTAATAAAAAGTTACCTAGCCCCATCTGCTGCTTGTGTCCAGAATACCACGTTTGCAACTTCTGAGTCTCCGGTCATGTGCGCCGGAAGTTTCACAAAATCACGTATCTTGTGAGGGTTATGCTAGCGCCGGAGTGTTTTTAGTTCATGATTCCTGCATTTTTTGATTTCTCCCTGCTTGAACACAGTTGATTTCTTTGAAGGAGTAAATAACCGCTCCTGTAGAAAGCCGTAAAGGCTGAGGAGACATTTCAACAGGTAGATTTAGGTGTTTCTGAGCAGAAACAATGGTGCTAACGTTTTTACGACAGTGATTTAAAACGGACACTAGGGGGTGCCAAAACAAGCAAAACTTTATAGTATGCCTTTAATAGTATTGCTTAAAATATATCATTTAATTTATTTAGTTTCAAAATAAAACACATGGAAATCATGTCACCATCATTCAGTGGACATATCTGAAAAATATAAATCTGAGTTTGGCTTGAGTACATTTATTCTAAATGTATTTCACTGGGTTTTAAAAACAGAGCATGAAGATTCTCCTTGATTTTCTTGTCAAAAACATCTTCTATGGATGAAGATGCTCGTTTCACTGTTGAATTCTCACCAATTGATTAGACCTGTGACTTGAAGAAAGTGATAACCTGTAATTATCAATGGAAAGTTTCTCTGCATAAATGAATCTTCTCAACACTAAATCCTAAATGGTGTGTGTGTGTGTGTGTGTGTGTGTGTGTGTGTGTGTGTGTGTGTGTGTGTGTGTGTGTGTGTGTGTGTGTGTGTGTGTGTGTGTGTGTGTGTTTGTATCTCTGACCCAAAGAGGAACAGTGACTCCTCCAGCAGCCGTTAATGAGGATGTAATGAAATAAAGAAATGAATCACAGCATCAGTCAGGCAGCATTTAAAGTGCATCTGATACACAGACAGGAGTCGTAAGAAAGCAGTTTGCTGCAGATTCTTTACATTAATTTATTCTAGGCATTAGAATAAACTGAAAATGTCTGAAAGTCTTACATAGATGCTGATAAAATGACCTGGCTGATTATTTGGATCTAAATGAAAAATTGTTTGATTATTTGATCATTTTCTCATAAAGTGAAGTCATTATTTGACCATGACTATGGCCAGGACTACAGCGCATCATTTCTTTGTTTCTTTTCCCACACTTCATACATGTTAGGTTAATTAGTGAGTCTTAATTGGCCTTAGTGTGAGTGTGTGTGTCATGTGAGGGACCAGCGACCACGACTGTACTCTGCTTTTCACCTATAGTGACAAGGATTGGCTTCAAGACCCCACAACCCCCGAACAAAATCAATAATTGAACTTGTGAAAGCACCACTAATACCGAACGTTGGAGCAGGACTTTGTATTTTCCCAGTGTGACTCCATCGTGAAAGAGTTCACTGCTTTGTGCCAGTTACAGATTTGCCACCAATATATACTAGTTTGTGCATGTTGAAACTGAAAATACAAAAAAGATGAGATCATGAACTGCTGAGCACCTGAAATCCAACATCAGAAACAATTCTGTCTTAGCCAGGAGTCTCTTGCAAATAAGAACCTTGAGCTCAGTGAGACTTTATTCTCTTACAAAGCTTCCAAGCTTTCAGAAAAAGGACTGCAGGCTCACCAGAGTCCTTCTACCACAGAGAATATTTCATCTACCTCCTTATGACGTTTGTTTAATGTACTTTGTCTTCACCCTCAGTTCGGTTTATTGTTTAATTATTCATAAATTGTGCATAATTTATTATACACTTGGTTATGCATGACTTGTTGCCCAAGGGTGTAGTTGTTTTGTTTGGTCTATGCCTTAGTGAATGTTTGAGACATACATTAAAGCCATTTGGAGGTTTGCTTGTAAAATGCTCAGTGCAGCTGCTGGATGTCTGAAATGTGCTCTTTCTATCCAGAGGAGAAATGATCCAACTCTTAAAAGTCGCTGTTTTTTTCATCCGTTCTGCTCCGCCTTCCAACAGAAAAACATCCCGTTCATTCATGTACAGTAATTAATGAAATATTTTAACCACGTGTCATTGCACTACTGCAGGGACGTTCGCAAGATTTGTTTCAGTGTGGATGTTTGTGGTTCTAATGTTTCGATTGAAATCTCAGCCAATGAAGCCTCACAGGGTCATAACTCCACACGCTACAAATTAATTGTGAAAGGATGAGTTCAATGCCCCGAGGGAAATCAGATATTGATCTGACAGCACTGGAGTTTTCTGACTTTTGACCTTGAACGTTGCAGGTGTGGAATACGTTCCTGTGTGGGCTGTGAGCAAACTCACAATTTAACATAGATCTGTTGATAAACCAGCATCTGAATTAGCTCTAATGGATGAGTTACCTTCACATGTGAAAAACTAGATAAAAAGGTCATCAAGTCAAGGAAAGACTACAACAACGATCATCATTATTGAGAAAATTAACCTGTTTATGTGTAAAGAACAATTTTACAGTCAATGCAGTGCAAAGATCTGTATTTTAATTCCATGGGAAACTAAACTGCATATTGAAATGGGTCAACAGTTTGCACAATAACAGCTAACAATCTGAAATCATGATCCCAGATTACACCTGATTGGCTGTCAGAGTCAATCAGGTGTAATGCATTTTCCTTGAACACGTTATAGTTTGTTAATAAAAAGAGGAATGCTGCATCTATACTATCTTGCACTGAAGACATGAACACTCATCTTTGTCATGCTGATTATCAAAATACAGAAAATAAATCAGAAATCGTAGAAAAGGATTCATGTTGGAGGAATGATGCAATAAATTACTGGCCTGAAATGACAAAAATAACCTGAAAATGTTTTTTATTCTTTTAGCTTCTGGTTATTTTTAGCAACATTAAACAATTTTCATCCATTAACCATTTTTTTTATCCATCTCTTATTTATTTTTCTGCTCTTGTTGACTCAAGGATTCACTCTGACTTTACTGAGTCAAAAACAGGCACAATCCCATGTTTGGCTGCAATGCATCCTGTATCATCCACACTCGCAAAGTAGCACAATAACAAGTAGAGGCGTTTTACTAACTGGATATTAAATTATGTTCAAACTAAAAGGTTTAGACATCCTCGTTCGTAACTATCAGCAGATTATTTTAATAAATGTCCCTTTCTATAAATTAAAAAGCCTTAAATTTGAATTAAATGAAATAGTAATAAATATTTAAAGACAATATTCAAGCTATTATTTTCTCAGGAAACTCGTCTTTTGCAGTTTTCATTCAAAGAATATGTTGAGACAAATTAGCTTCTTTAATTCTTTCACATGCATCCAATCATGTGCCAAAGAAAAGTCCTGCCAGGAAACAATTTATCATGAATAGAGAAACAATACAGGAATATCATTTTTCTCTCCCATTTAAAGGCTTATGTCAGCGGTGTACATAAAGCTGGGATCAATGTGCTTGAGGCTGCCTGATCACGTAGCAGTGGGCAGCTCTGGCATGTCAGTTACTGCTCAGGGTCCTGCACTCAGCTGGCTGGCATGAAAACCCTCTGACCAGCGTGGGCTGCAGAGTTTGAAATATTAACCAGGATCTAAGAAAGAGCAGAGTCAGGGTTTCACCTTTATTTATGTGAAATGCATTGAGCTTTATGGATTTGTGTTTTATTTCTGACATCTAGGGTTTGATGGAGCGGAGATTATTTACACTGAAAAGTGCAAAGTTTGGCAAAGGAACTTGCAGCCAAACAAAGCAAGAAATAACAGGATAGATAAAAAGGGTTCAACCAAACTGACAAAAAGACAAAAAGCAAGCCCCGAAATTGAGCAGTGTTTAACAAACACATCTGTTGTATAGCAGCCCTAAAACTTAGGATTCTCTAAGCAAAAAGGTTGTTTTACGTGTAAGTGATGAGGCAAGAGGAAGCAATCTGACGTCTGGGCCAATCTCCAGGATCAAAGAACCAGAGTGCATGAACATGGTTACAAGTTAGGATGATAGAATGCACACAGACATCCACTAAAGCAAAGAGTGAGTGTCTTATCACAAAGCTACAAGTAATCATCAAAGTATTCATTCAGAAACAAGCAAAAAGTCAATTTCCCTTCAGATCAAGCACTTATCCATCCAGACGTTCAGCTCTCATGCCTGTGTTGTTACCCTGGACACATCACCTGCCAATCACAGGGCCGACAGAGAGACATTAACTAAGGACAATTTAGAATTTAGAACCAGCATGCTTTTGTACTGTGAGAGGAAGCCAGAGTACTTTCAGAAAACCCACACAGGTGCAATGACTTCCTAACTCCACACAGAAAGGCCATCTTATCCAAGATTAAACTGAAAACCTCTCTGCTGTAAAAAGACAGAACTAACGATCAAGTCAAAGAATCAAACAGTTCCCCCAGAGCATTGAGTCTACAGGATAGAAGTACAGACATGACACACAGCCACAGTGACTGGCAGATCGGCAGCAGGAAAAGGAATTACCAATTCCACTTGATTGAAGAAATGGACTGGGAGCATGTCCAACCAGTCATGGTGGCAGGTGGGAAAGAATAGTAAGGGTGGGATTTTGGACCAGCACCAGTCCTTTAAAAGAGCTGACACCTGCCAATTTACAGAGAGGGAAGCATTTTTATTAATGTGGACAGGAAACAAAAAAGCCTGTGAGCATTTCCATTTATGTGGCGTGCACACTAATCACTCAGCTATCACTTCTCCACTGGTGTTATTATTCTGCTGCTCCAGGTGCTCCAGTCTACTGATAAGGCAAAGCTCGTAATCCATAAAGGAGTGTGGAGGGATAGGAGTCTTGTTTACTATTCAGGGATCAGCCTTTGGCAAATTAGACTTCACACTTCCATTTCCTATTGATTATTCCTGTGTAATCATCACATATGGATATTACCATTACGTGAACTGGTTTGTGCATAGCATCCATCCTTTCGACTGATGCTTTCATTTGAATCTACATCTGTTAAAGACAAACAGCTCAGCAACTTAAAAATGATGTCAGAATTCAGAGACTGTTGCATGACATCATCTTTATTAAAACTCATGATGTGGTGCAATCAAAGTAAACATCTGTTGCAAACTAAATCCATTGAAATGAGTAATAATGCACCACAAACTAAGCTAACAGCATGCTAACCTAACGCTGACTTTAAAAGTTGCTTTTTCAGATTTGCTGAAAATGTCTGATCACAATATTTTTCAGATGTACAGTGGTCCCTCATTTAGCGAGGGAGTTACGTTCTAAAATTAACCCACAGCAGGCAAAATCCATGAAGTAGTAAACTTTATTTTGTACAATTATTACAGATGTTTTAAGGCTGCGAAACCTCTCACTAGATTCTTTATACACTTTTCTCAGACAGGAATTAACATTTTCACACGTTTCCCTCTTGTTTATTTGACACTGGGCTGTCAGAAAGGCACTGCAATCGATCTCCTCAGGACGCAAAACACAATGCACTGTAAAAGATAATAAAACATGCAAAATTGAACAAAAAATCCGTGAAACAGTGAGGCCGCGAAAGGTGAACCGCAAAAGAGAGAGAGACTACTTGGTTTCCTCTAACTTGCTCAATTTTTAATCGATTTTCAAACGGTTTGCTTTGTTATAAACGTCAGAGATGTGGCTGTGAAATATATTGGTAATGGCCGGGAAACTCATAAACTGAAAGTATCCTTTCTCAAGTCTATACATAATCAGGTTTGTAAGAAAGCAAACCATTTGTAAATCCGTTAATATTTCATCATTAAAGCTGATGTGTGCAGCATTTTTCTATGTGTCAAAGTTTTCTAAATGTTTTAAATGATATTTCAGGTCTAAACTATGATATATAAGTCCCACAACATTCTTCTGAAGACCCCCCCCCCTTCCTCCTATAGACCCCTTTGAATTCTTTCTGACGGCAAACTTTTTCAGCCAATAAAATTCAAATTTTCGCATTGTGGGCTGTCAGTCAACGTGCATGTGCTTTGAGAAAACCTGTAGAGGTGGGGTCCACGTGCTCCCAGAGCGCTCCGTGTCTGTCTTCCTGTTTACAGTCTCAGCCATCATGGAGGAGCCAGAGCTCATTTCTACTAAAAAGCAAATTATTGTAGCATATGTTAAATAAATGTACATTTTATGGAGGCAAATATTCTAAATGACAAATTATCAGTTAAAAAATGATGACTATTGCCTCAGATTCAGAAAAGCTTTGCAGGCAATTTACTTTTATTTGAAATCTGAGGAAATGGTGCATTTAAGAAGTATCCCTTCATCTTCTAGATAGAGCACTATTTAGTGAATCCAATGGAGTGAGTGAGTGAATGAGTGAACATTTTGTGAACACAGCCTTTTGTAGTATTTACTCTAACACGGGACAGGGAAACAGAAGAACAAGAAACATATGAAGCACAAATAAGGTTACAACAAAACCCACAGACCATGACAACAGAAAAAAATAATGAATACAAAAATACACTTTGACTTCAGCCAAGGAAATCAGTTATCCATGCAACATTTCTGGCAAGCAAAGCTCCTAAATAATGACTCTTACTCTACAGTCATAAAAAAAAAATAAAAGCACTGACTGAAAAATCATTTTTCAAAGGATTAACTGTGAATATGTGCAAAAAGAAAACAAACAAGCCTGATTTTATTTTTTAAATCTTATGGAAAAACAATTTTATTTGGTAGTTTTCATAAACTAGTTGCCCTTAGCTATAAAGGGGCATGGAGAGGAAGGCTCGGTGGTGTTTATAAAAATTCCAGAACACATCAGCCGTGAGCTCGTCCTGCACTGAAAGCTTCTGGAGCTTTGATTGGAATTTACTAGACAATTTCTTTGGGTCCAATTGGTCCATTGAATAGCATGAACAAGCATTTCAGCTGACCTGCCCTAACAGCAAATCTCCACATGTGGACATGCCAGACCGTCACCTCTGTCAAGGCAAATTATAGCTCTTGGAGGCTTTGACATGGAAGAATTGCTTGAAAAATTGTTCCAGGGTCATTCCGAAGGAGTGAAAAGGATGAGACCCTGCATAGATCTCTGGTAATATTGAGGCAGAGGCGGACAGGTGGTGCTATTTTTGGCCCTCTTTTGTCTTTTTCTTTGAGTGCTTGACAATAATTCTCTGTTATTTTGCTACATCCATCCACTAGATTTTTCACGTGAGAGAGCAGAAGAGTAAATTAGCTGTTAGGACAATTTCGCCCAGGGAATCACGGTGCCTAACGACAGAATAAAACCTAAAAAAAAAAATAATAATAATTCTCCTGCAGAGAGATTTTATTTTGTACTAAGACATTATCGAAATATTCAACGCATCCTTGCTCAGATTAATAGATGTGAAGAAAACTGTGCATGAAACCATGATGTCAAACAAAATAATGACTCTGTGAATCATGTGAGGGGATGTGAAATCTTTAAATCCCCTCCTCGTGTTCATTTAAATTCCACTCCTCTGGGGCATTTGTGTACAATCTGTTTTCTAAAGAACCTTTACAAAAAATACTAACTTGGCAAAACCTGTAATATCTACACACTTAGAGGGATACGTCTAAGGTACATATTAAGAAATGATTTAAACCACAGCGCAGTTTAACTGATTCAGTAATAACATGGTCTTTATATAACATAGTAATACAGAGGTATCCAGGGGTGCAGAAGAAAAACTTGTCCATAATGTGAACAAAGCTAAAATTTAAAGACATCACAGCTGCCTTGAACAGCATTTCTTGGAGTTCTCATGCCTATTGTGTAGTCATTACAACCTGAGATATGGGAAGAATTCATAAAACCTCTGTTGGAAAATTTTTACTCCAAGATAACACCGTCCTAGAAGTCCCGCCACTCGTTTTGCTCATCTTTGACCCAAGCTGGAAGGGGACCTAGCTTGTTCTTGGCCCTTCACTCTATTGCAGTTGCATGAAGTCAGCAGGGAGGCCTTGATCCTGTTGTAGGTGAAGTGGCATGCTGGCTGATCTCCCCTGAGGTGTGTCCATAGCGTTAGGTAAAGCTTCAGTAGATAGCACACTGTGAAGTAAATGAAGTCAGCCTGAAGAACCTGGCCTCAAGCTGGCAGAAATCAACTCTAAGGGCCTGGATGTAATCTGTTTGCTTCCTGTAAGTGGACACGTTGTAATATCCACTTTAGTGGATGTGAACACGATGGCCACGATAATGTTCCACAGACACAACCAACCGAGAGTGGAGACAGGGGCGTGTGGTCATGTGTATACGGATGTCTGCACATGCATTAACTCACATGTCTAAGAAAAACGAAGCTGAACTCAAATACCAACTCGAACCTTCAGGAATGTAACGCATAACAAAAAGTGGCATCAGAGTGACTTTAAAACTTTATCCGTAAAGTGTACGGAGAACACTGCACACAATAGTATACTCATGTCTAAATATACATGTCCTTCTCTGATAAATCACCTTTATAAGGGACAGTTAACTCAAACTGGTCATTGAACGTAACAGAGTTTTACTCAGTAAGCAAAACTGCACAATGCATACTTATTTGTGCAGGTTTAAAGGCATCCCCGCTGTGAGTGATTTTCAAGTACGAACAGCCCATTAAACTGCGCAGTAAAGCAGTGATGAAACTCATGCACTCTACCTCTCTCTGTCTGTCTCTCAGGAAATTGGCAGCGACAGGTCTTACTGAGAGAATGAGCTGACGACGTGCAGATGGCAGAAGCTTAAACCTCGATAAGATCTTAATGACATTGTACTGCAGAGATACTTTGTCTCCTATGACCCAAGAATACACAAGTGCTAATCATGCAACTAATGGTCTTTGTTCAGCAGAAATAGCAACTCTGGCCTTTTATTGCTTTACGCAAATAAATAATAACCAGTGTGATAAAATAGAGTGCCACGTGTGTCGTTACGTTGATTCCTAGGCCCCTGTTGTGATGATGAATTTGATCAGAGGCCAATTTAAAGTGGCCCTCCTGATTCCAAGGAGAATCTATTAACTGAACACACATATAAAGAAAAATATTTGTACTTTGTTTTATCACTACACTCGCTGACATGATGTAAAAGAACCAATAAAAACTGTATTAATGCTTAAATCTAGCCATGTTTTAATGTACTGGTTTCTGAGCACTTCAGGAAATAGCAAACACCTACTTCAAGATTTAAGTTTTAGAAATAAAAAACAACTTGTATACTTTTTTTTCTCTGCAAACTTTTTGCTTTTTATTAAAGGAATGCGAAAGACTCAGCCTAACAAGGCAACCTATCAAGACCTCTAGCATTACAGCCTCACTAATCCCCTTGATTTTTGAGTCTAGAATTGGCTTCTACTGGGGCAGCATCAACAACACAACAGTGGTTCTGCTTTAAAGATCAGCTGGGAGTTCATTATACAGTAAATCAGAGCAGTTCTATGCAGGAGGTGTTGTTTCAATGTAAAACAACACTTATTCTCAGGAGCTAATCATGTCTGATTGCTGTCATACTTACTGAGAGGTGAAAGGATGGAAGGCTGAGGGTTGGAGGTGGAGTTGGTCCCTGGGGTGGGTGACGCAGGGGATTTTTATTTTTTTTGGTGGGTTTGTTTTTGCAATTCATTTGAAGATGTGCAAACTCAATAATTGCATGCCCCTAACATCTTTTTGAGAGACAGCGTAATTGGAACAGCTGTTGCCACATTTTCAGGACTTTTGCAAGAATATTTCAAATGTACGTACATAAAGGTACACATGATGTAGTCATATCTGTAGTTTATAATTGTAAAGAGCAAAATAGTGATTCTTGTTTAGTTTTGTCGGCTGTTCCTTGCCTTTTGTTCTATACATTTGTCTTAGTGCGTCACAGAAATGATGAATTGTCTGTGTGCAGCTTCCCTTTAGCAGGTGTAAACTCTGCTATCTTATCAGGTATAGGCTATTTTAAACTTGTGGCTTAAGTATGCGTCTAAATAAATCATCTCTTATCACTGTGAATTGTACAATGAGCCCTTGTTCACTTCTTTTAGAGCAATTGAACCACCTTGCTCTGAGCAAAAGACACAAAGCAGGTTAGAAATGTAAACTCCTAAGAAAAGGACAAAGTCACATTAAAAGCTGTGCAGTCCATGGCTTACACTTTATTTTTTTAATGTATTTACAGATAGAAAATGTTATTCTGACATTACTTAAAATTAACTACCAGTAAATAATGGCTGAGGCCTGTTTTTTACAGGTGCAAATTAAAGTTTTGCCCTTCCTTCTAATTCTTAAAACCCACATTTATTCTTATAATTACTATTAATGCAAAGGATGTCTTACTCTTAAGGAATTGGGAGATTGTTATGGAAATTTCTCATCAAAATTATGAGAGGTCAGGTTTAGGTAATTTCTTTAAAAGCTTTATTATCATTGCAATGAGGAAGATTGATCTCCTCCGTGTCTGAGAGGAAAACCCTGTCTTCTGACACACTTCAACTGCCTTTTATACTCTGTCTCCCCCATACCCATCATAAAACTTTATCACCCCTTCAAACTCTGGGTCACACACACACACACACAACCAGGTTGGGTCAAACCTATCTGTCTTATCATCTACCTCAGAGGGTGAAGTTGAGGGAGGAGGTAGTGACCCCCTCATAAACAGTGGAAACATCTGTTTTACGACCCCCTCATAAAGAGGGAACTGGGTCAGGAAAACAGAAGTCCAAAGGACGTCGCTCCAGGGGTGATTAACAGATAACTGTCTTCACACAATCCAAGGCTTAAACAGACACATTCTGTTATTTAAATAATCACCAGAAATAGTGATGAGATTTATGGCTCTTTAAAGGGAGCCATTCACTTAGAAGAGACGTTCAAAAAACTGGCTCTTTAATGGGTTTTTTTTTTTTTTGCAATATTTTGAAAGAAAATGTCATGTGGAACTATGTTTGGGGACACTTTTTGTTGCAACATCTACATGTACGTCGCTAATTAGCTTCTCCAATAGAACTGATGGGTTCATGTTGCTATGCTCACTGATGTTGGTTTAAATAAAGAGCCAGTGTCATTGAATATTGCCTCCCGGCCTCAAACGTCACAGTTCATACAAAAAATGAACGGTTCTTTACAAGGACTCGGTTCTCCTCGTTCAAAGTGAAGAGCCGTTCAAAAGATTCGACTTGTTTATGAACATTGCTAACCAGAACACATCTTACTAAGAACAACTAACAGATCATCCTTCCACCACAGAGATCTACAGCATGTGATAAATATCAAGTATTTGCATCTCTGAAGAGAAAGCAAAGAAATACAGTTTCACAAAAAGAGGGCAGGCATGTCAGGAAAAGTCATCGTCTCTTCCAGAGATGAGCTTCTCTGTTCTCTCTGCCTGCCCACTCTGTTGCCCTGTTAGATGCTGGCTATTGTGCCACAAATTCAATAACGTTAGCTACACAATAGGAGGAGTATCTCTCTTTATCCTTGTTGTATAGTCTGACATATCAAAGCACACAGATCCACAATTCAAAACACTTGCTTCAAATTGGCTTTAACACTATGTGAGATATCCTATTGTCTTGAATAGAAATCAAGGCACCATTAAAAGAATGTGTCTCCCTCTTGTTAAGTAACCTGTATTCATGGTTATGTTTTCAGACCAAGCCCTTTATCCCTTCTGAATTGCTGGAATACCAAAAGCATCAGTCATGTAGCTTTACATGTAAGTCCGTTGCCCTCCTGCTCCTGTTCTCAGTGGACTCTCTTGCACTGACCTTCCTCTTGGCATTATGGGTAAAATGCTGCTGGAGCTTAAATCAAGCCCGTCCTGAGCAGACACTCCAGCACCCCCCGAGGCAGAGCCGGTTAAAGAAGTAATTAATCAGCCTGCACGTCTTCCAAGAGGGTCCTCCACATCAGAGTAAAGGATGATCTAAACAGCCCTAAGATGCTGAGGGTGAATCCTAAAGTAAAGCTGTGGATGGAAAAAGAAAAACTTATAAAGCTCCTTTACAATTCAAATGGTACTTTTCACCTGGGTCCATTAAAAAAACTGTGGTCAGCAATTTCTAAGAAGTTGGGATTGATGTATATCTAGTGAGGGAGGCAAAACCAAACAATGAAGATTATTAAACAGGAATACACCGAGATGACAATCAGCTGCCTTTTTGTCAGTGTCCCAAGATGATTAATGACAGAGTTAATAAAGAAAAGAGAGAAAAGGATGTAGGAGTACATGGAGCTCTGCAGAAAAGATGCTGAGATGAAAATGGAGAATTTTCCATAAGACATCTGATTTTAATACTTTTGGTATTACAGCGCTAACAGAATCAGCGAGTGCCTCACCTGCTTTCACTTTGTCAAGTCGCGGTAATTTAATTCCTCCACAGTCTCTAAAGACCCAGGGGCATTTCAACTTTCTTTCATATGACAGATGTCCAATAATTTCACATTTAATCTCTGCCCTGTGGGTGCAAAGTATGTGAGGCAGCAAATTGATGCTACTGTAGTCGAGGAGATGGTTTATCTCGAGTAATTCTGAAATTGGATACTTACTCATCCAGATTCTGTGCCCTCATTTGAATGTCAGAATGAAGTTAGGTCAGTTTTAACTTTTTGAGACATTTCTTTTTTGCAAGTTCAAAGACAACTGTGAATAAAGTAGAGAGGTTTATTTTCTGAACGGTATGTTTTATATATTATTCATTAAATGTTAATATTGCCAAAAATACTATTTATTATATAGAGTTATTTATATAGAAAAGAGGCTATAATAATGTTTGAAACTCATTGCTTTGGGAATGAGCTACAGTATGAATATTAATACCTTTTGTGAGTCTTTTCAGTCAAGACTCAAGGTAACTGTTTGAATATTATGATGACAAATTTGATGTAAATTTAAAATAACGGTTTAATTTAATCAGTTCTTTAAAACTTTAGTTGGAAGTTAAAGTCTTTCTGACTGGGTTATAATCAGGGATATTACTAGTTTTTGGTATGTAGAACTGAACTTGAACAGATTTGTGATTTTTTTTTTTATTAAAGAAAATCAGCTGTTTTATTAAAGTTTTATTAAGTTTCCTTTGACATCACTGGTAAAATAGCAATGTTTTTGGTTTTTTTTAACTCTTCTCCAATTTGAAATGAATTCACTTTCAAGGAGAACTTTTAGGATTTTCCAGCATCTTTTAAACACACAAACAAAACATTTATGCTAATTACAGTTAGTCCTTACTTTGTCTTTTTTAAAGTCAACATTATTTTTCTGAAAAAAAAACCTTATAATTTTATTTTTACAGAGCAATAAGCCATACAAATCTGAGACAATATATGTTTTGTGTATTAGTAACTCATTTTTAAGTACATTTATGATTTATTTTCTGTAATAAATTATTTCAAGCACAAATGTCAAAGTTTTAGTTGTTTTTTTAGTCAACATCCCTTTGTGCTATCCGTTTTCAGTATGCAGAAATTGAACATGTGGTTTTGTTGTCTTTTTTGTATAACTTTTAAAATTCTAAATTTTTTACCTGCAAGCCATTGATCAAGTTGTTGTTTTTTTTTTTTACTGTTGGACAGCTCATCTGATTTTTTGTTGCTGATTATAAATATGAGATTAAAGCTTTGGGTCAACTTGACACTTAATGCAAAATCCTGCAGAGCCTTAATAGGAGACTGATTTTTAAACAGCTGTTTGATGAATGTTTACATCATCACCCTGCAGAATATGATAACTCAGTACCGGGCACATTGTTAAAGCGGTGCTCTACAACTGGGAGTGCATAGGCTGACACCAAGACAGTGGCATGATTTATTGGTTACAAGTAGAATGCACAGTAAACCAATGGAGAGGGAACTTTTTAATGGATTATCTGTAAAAGACAAACAACTGGGAGTGTTCATGTTCATTCTCTTGGTTAGACTATGGGGCCTCTGGCACCCAGCAGGTGAGCTGTCAGGGCTTTAACAGGCTTGGTGTATACAGCACTTTACTGGAATTGTCTGCTAAAATTTTCTCTGCTTTCCACCTTTTTTTCTTTTGAGGGGGGTCAATAAAATGACTAATATCCCCTTGTTAGATTTATTCTGCCCTCAAGTTGCCTGCCTGGTCACATAACGACTCTGTCAATTTTAGCATGCTGGCACTGGCAGTGGAACAACAGTCACCATAAAGCGGCATCAGCACTGCCACCAAAAATCAATGACACTTAACTTGTGGTAGATGTGAAATATGAGATTGATAAAAGATGTCTTGTTTCTGAAAAGGTTACATTTTCTTTGAATATGTGATCAGCCACGGACTGATTGTAATCTCATTTATTTCAATTTGGGTGAATAAAGACAGGAAAAAATGGCTGAGTGCTGCAATAAATGTTTTTAGTTCTTTAACCATATCTTTAGGGTTTGGGTTCAATAGATTCTCAAAGTGATTATGTTACTAAAGTGCTGCATAGAAGTTACAAACAACAAGAGTTAATATCAACACAGAAAGATTTTTTTATTTCACCAGCATTTTCTAAAACAACAGTGGTTAGTGACTCGTTTCTGATGGTGTGAATCAGGCAGGCTGTGCTGAGGATGTGTTTGACACAAACCTGCGTGAGTGCCAACATTTACCACCCAGTGAGCCCGCTGCTTCCACTCCTTTGCTTCGCTGCTCATCATCAGAATGACAAAAACCTGCAAAACAATCCGAAAAACTTTGGATGTGAAAACACTATCTGCTTTTAGCTGCAACAAAAAAGAGTGTCAGCGTCTTTTTAGAAAAAACTTGTTTAGATGCAGAGTTTAATAGTCCTTTTTGGTCCAGAGAACAAGGAGAAAAAGGAATAAATAGAGGAAAAGTATAGATGAAATCAAGCAAGAGGGGCTAACTAGCAAACTTTCACCTCCTTTAAATAATACATTTGTGAAGAACCTGGTGTATTTCCACTTACCTTTTTTTCTTTTTTATTCCATATTGGGCTGACTGTTGTTTACATTTTAAATATTATATTTTTTGCTCACATTTTATGATATAATTTTGGTTCACAACTTTTTTAGCTTCTGACACAAAAACTTTCAATCAAAACACTTTTGATCCCAAAAACTGCTATTGCACTATATGTTGCTAAAAGGCCAAATAAATAAGTGCATAAAAATAACCTTAACATCTTCAACTCATATTGTACTACCGTATTTGTATTCATTTGTGGCTTTTATTGATGACTTTCACTTCAAACTTTGTAAAAATGTTCAATGAGGAATTACTTTTCACTTTAATTTGAGTTCTGACAATTATCTCAAGAACTCAAACTTGATGTTTTGTAATGACATTGGGGATAAACATCTGTGATGTTGCATCTTTAGATATCTTGCATAACTGAAAATTTCTTGTTTCAACTCTTGAGTGGCTAAAATGTATTCAGTTCATCTTTGGACACTTTTAGATATGTCAACATGCAGTACTCCATGAAATAAGTAAGTAAAGTAAGTAAAGTTTATTTATATAGCATCTTTCACAGACAAAAATCACAAAGTGCTTCACAAAAAACAGAATCAAACACGATCAAAAAACAACAAATAAAAATCAATAAAACAAACAAAAACATCATTACAAATCAAGATGATTAAACACCAACAAGAGAACAAGAGAAATAACTATCCTTATTGAACTCCTTTAAAGAAATTTTGGAAAATACCATTATTACAAATTATACACTTTTCTTAGAGTATTTACTTTGTATAATAATGACTATAATACACTCAAAGTAGAGGTTACTCATCATGGGGCTCAAATTGTTAGGAAACAACAACAACTGTTCTCAGACATGGATCACACATCTTATTCAGTTTCTAAAGGAAAGTCTTAAATGTGTTTGCAGATTTTAAATTTAAAGTCTCTTTTTGAGCTCTGTAACAGAAATGCTGTAACCAGGCAGCATTACTGAGGTGCTTTCTGCTTTTCTTTCCCAACATGTTTAATAAATTATTCTCCGAGTTAAAGCAGCGAGTCACCGTTTAGCTTACTACATAATCAGTCTGTTTTTATCATGCCCTTGTGAGAGCGGGCATTACTCCAGATCTTCCATCCATACATGCTTTCTGATAACACACATATTGTTATTATTATTATGTATTAGTGTGTCTGCCTTTATCTCCTTTGTGTGCAAATAATCCCTTCATGAAGTTATTATAAATCAGTTGTTTATTATAAAGCATCCAGATAAGATGAACAACATTTCTTCTTGCTTTAATATTTCTTTTTTCCCTAATTTTATTTTGAAAGCATTTATTTCTTTTTGTCACTTAGTGAGTAAAGTTTGAAATATCCCATTGTTATGTCTAGTGACCAAAAAGCTAAAACTGCCTGTGACTGACTGACCAGACCCGGCTATAAAAAGTGCATTCAGAAATCTAAAGATGGATGGTCCAGCAGCCCAGTTCTATGATCATTCTATTACTGCTGGGCTCAGTTCAGTCTCACCAAAGCTCCCTAAAAACTCCTCAAGCATTTCAGACTCTGAGTGAAATACAAAAGAACGCTTTTATTCACAGACAGAGACTTCTTAACCTAAACTGCCAAAGGGAAGGAACAGAGAAAAACACAAGTGTATCACAAACCATGTCCACTGTAATTGCAGAAATTGCCCCTTTCCCATCTCCTCTAAATGCCTTTTCTTTGAAAAGAGTAATGGAAAACTTTATCTTTTCTTGTGTTAAAAAAGATGTTGGACCTTTGCTGTTTACCAGTAATATAAAAAAACAGATAACAGTGGAATTGCTTCATACCATCAAGTACCACAAAAAACAACAACAACAAGGTTTATCTAACAAAAAGCCTTCAGCCATGTTTCATCTATGGGTTTTTGGTCTTTAGTCAACATGACATGTGCTCACATTTGTTTAAAGTGCCTGTGACTCCATATTTAAATCACTTTATATTAAACAGGTGTAATCTTTGATGCCTCTAGATTAGCGTTGCACCATTATAACTCAAAATACGCTGTAATTATTTCCTAACGAGCAACTCAGAGATCAGAAGAAAGCGCCGCCTTCCGGTTCTGC
The DNA here is from genome assembly GCA_006937965.1 of Callopanchax toddi. Lineage (NCBI taxonomy): Eukaryota > Metazoa > Chordata > Actinopteri > Cyprinodontiformes > Nothobranchiidae > Callopanchax > Callopanchax toddi. Next base: position 5,149,500 of record SSNR01000009.1, on the reverse strand, counting down.
TGGGTTTCTCCTTATTTGGCAGCCTGACACTTCTGCTGCAGCAGGGGGCAGTGTTGTCACGTGAAAGAGAAACAAAACTGAAACTAAACACTACACGGTCTATGGGCAATGGCGGCGGCACTGCCTCGCTCCAGTTGTCGTGAACGTGCATGTGGGAGGAGAATTGACCATATAAGCAAGTCCGGATCACTATGACCTCATAGCGGGCTGGAGTGAAAAAAACGGTTTGAAACCTGGGTCTGAAATCTTGAAGAACTTCTCACTGGCTGTACTAGGAGACAGATGGACGCTGTTTTTTGCTCTTTCTGGCAGGTTTAAGGTGAGAACTCAACGCTGCAACATGATAGATAAGTCAGAAAACATGGAAACCGATGTCATGGGCACTTTAATAAAGCTTGTTGTAAATGTGTTTTTTCTTATAACATCTTTGTTCGATACATCCTACAGTTCAGCTACAAGCTGTCTTGTATATTTATCCCTTCATTTTTAATTTTGTATAATTTAATGTTCAGCAAGGCTGGAATGCGCTTTTTGCATCACACACACACACACACACACACACACACACACACACACACACACACACACACACACACACACACACACACACACACACACACACACACACACACACACACACAAGTTTGAGAGCTTAAGGTCCAGATATTTGTGTAGCCTAAATCTAACTATACCAGTACTGAACTTATTCACTTCTTAGTCCCTTAAAATCATGTTCCATCCCATTAGGACCAGACAAGGCTGCTCATTAAACCAATACTTTATACAACAAAACTGGTTCATCTACCTGTTGGGTTTGTTGTTTAAGAGATGTGGCTCCACCAACCATAACTAGGATTAATCCTGCTTAGTTCCATCAAAATGTTTTTGACTTAGTAGGTGAACCCTGAGTTGATGTGAATGGCTCATCAGAGGACCAATCACAGTCATGAATCTATGAAAATGTGTTTAATAAAAAGCAACCAAACATACAAATTAATAAAGTTATCTTTGTTTTAGCCACATAAAACACAAGTAGATTTAATTATTACTAGGTTTTAAAAGTTTGAGTAGTTTTCATTAGGAAATAAAGATAGTACCTTTAATCTTTGGCACCTGTCAGTGTTTAAGAAACGTTTTATGAGGAATGACAATAAAATCAATTCAGCCAAATAAAAAGGGATTATTTTAGAACAATTATTTTTTTCATTATCTAGCTGTTAATCACTCTATAACATTTTACATGAACTTACACAGGCTGTCTGTTAGATACAGTCATTCTATGATTAAATATCAAAGGAATCTTTAACAGAATAGATATATTTAATCAAAAATATAAATCATTTTAGGCTGTTTTAGGTTTCATATTCCATTAATTTAGGATATATCTGGTAACTCTGCTGCATAAAAGAGAAAAAACATTAGTTTAACTCTGAGACCAGTGGCATTTTTAATTTTTATCCATTTTTAAAGACATTGGATGAGAGGCAGTGTGTTGTAATAAGTGATTTCTAACCTGCTCTAGGTTTCCATCATATGTTGTTGTTGTAGCAGACCAAAGTAAAACATGAACCAGTTTTGTGGTGCTGAAATCAATCTGAAGCAACCTTGCTAAAGCTGCTAATCCTGCTTTTTAGTACAGGGCGCAGGAAAGGTCCTAATGAGGTAACACACACACACACACACACACACACACACACACACACACACACACACACACACACACACACACACGTACATGCACACAATCCTCTAGCTGGCTTTACTCTAGATGCCTGTCCTGGTTTTCTGAGACAATGTCACTTTGAAACCTTGTTGTGACCAGAACCAAACTACTAGGATGTCCACAAATAGAGCAATCAGTAAATAGTGATTGTGGGTAGAAATTGCAATATGGCCTGTCTTCATACAGCTGATCCATTCGGGCAGCTTTTCCTCCCAACATGGAGCCAAGTGGAAATCACAGGAGAGTCAGACCACATGAAGGTCTGAGATAAACCTAAACTTGGCTGAGCTCAGTGAGCTGGGGCGACGCTGCTATTGTATGTTAATGACACAGACTCTATAGTGAGAACTGAGATCAAAGGTACTGCAAGGATAGGTTACCTCACACTTGACTTATTTGACTTTTTGTTCATAAAAAAGCTGATGGTGTGACCTTTAACAGCTCAGATTTTCATCTTATTGATACTCATTTCTTTTAGTGTTTGGGATTTTTATTTAAGTATCAAAAATATGAATAAAAACTGCAATAAAGCTTAATCATTTGTTCATTAGCATGTCAAAGAACAATGTTCTGTAAACCTTTGTTTTAAATTTGGAATAAACAAGACAAAGCGTTGTATTAACAGTAATACAGCTGAGAACCGAACGACACGGGAAATTAATTTAAATTCAGGAGCTAAAATTCATGGAGATAGGTAAGCAACTGGCTTGAAGCCTAACTCCATAAATTCTGCAGATCAAAGTTTGTTTACAGGGTTTTGTAAGAACAGCCTTTTGTGGCCCCCAAAAATCTGACAAATTGCCTGGAGTGACGTGATGTCGACTTTTAAAAGAAACAAATGTCTGCTGTGTGGAGAAAGACGTGAGGCTCCCAGCCGTTTGTAGCTCGCTTTTATACTTTTCATATTTTATGTTTGATGGATGCTGGCAGATGAAGGCTGATGTTACACATGCAAATCTTAAACCGAACTGCCTGATACGTAGACACATTTCTGATGCAACCGCTCATGCTGTACGTGTGTGCATGTCTTTAGCTGTTTGCCTCTACAGAAGGAGGGGTGAAGGTGTGGATGTGTGTGTGTGTGTGGCCTCCCGTTCAAAACAATTCACCAGGAAATTCACTTAAATTGTCAAAACTGTTTCTCTTATGCGTTGTCTAAAATTCATACTCTTCAAGCTGCTTTCCTTTCATCTTTGCAGCTAAAATGCGCCGTGTGGGTACGCTGACACGTTCACCTTTTCCCATTGCGAATGTTAAAAGCCTGGAGGCCTCGCAGACTTAACTAGTGTTTAACATTCTACTGCTGGGAGTTAGTTGTGTGAATAATGCATAGGTGCAGTAGCTGCAAAACTGGTGTTTACAAGAGTAATTATCAGCTCTGAAGCTCTCGGTGTCCCTGAAGTTTAAAGCAAGTGTTGGAAAAACTTCATCAAGGAGAGGAAAGCATGATATGTGGTCGTACAAAATAGAACATGATATCGCCGAGGTATTCTGAGCTCTGGATTTCATTCCAAAAAGTACAAGTCAGGAAATGTTGTTTTACTTCATTTTTAAAACTATTTATATGTATGTAAAACTATAAAGATTTAAACTGCTCTGTGACTTGTATGACATATTAGAATGTGGTAATTGGACACAAATTGGGTGTGAGTTTTGTGAGGGAGCGATTCGTTTGGTCTGAACTCTGCACAGCCCTCTAGTGGATATATTGCCTATCAACCATGCCAATGTAAAGAAGAGTAACACTTAGTTTACACTGGGTCAGATGCGGTACCGTACGGCTTCCTTACGCACTGCAATTCACACAGCCTGTGGTTTGTGTGCAGAACTTCTCGGTACTTTGCTCCAGGGAGAGCACAAAATCTCGGTGGTTCACACGAGTTCACTTGATAACAGCATGTATCAACAGGAGCTCGTAACAAAAGCCACACTCGTCCTCTCGTACTTTTGTTGAGGATTATTTATTCACTTGGCTTGTTCTACAACGGGTAAGTACACTCCATTTATATAGTTTAATGTTATACTTAATTAACATATGTTGTTTCTTTGTCTTTTAAATATTCAAATTGTGTCAACTTTAACAATGTAGTGTCACGAACCGTGGTGAGGTGGACCCGATGGCGCAGAGAAGAAGGAGGCAGGAGACGGAGGTAAAATCCAAAAGGTTTATTAAATAACTAAAACTAACTGACGAGACTTGACAAAACGCTAAACTATGAAAAAACAGACTATGACTTTGACCATGACTTGACTGAACAGAAAAGATGAACCCAGGACGAGACAAGAAACAGAAGGGACTAAATACTGTGGGGAGAAAATCAATGGAACACGAAACACCTGATGACAATTAACACGTGAGGGAGGGGCGAGAACAGGAACAAGGAACAGACATGAAACAACAAGACAAGACAGACAGGGGAATCATGACATAATCCCCCCCACAAGGGGCGGATCCCAGACGCCCCAACAGGAACCAGGCAGGGAGGGAGGAGGGGGAACAGGCAGGAGGGCCGAAAACAGCCTGGCACGGCGAGGTTCAGGGGGGCGGCCCGGAGGCAGCCCGGCGTGACGGGGCTCAGGGGGGCGGCCCGGAGGCAGCCCGGCGTGACGGGGCTCAGGGGGGCGGCCCGGAGGCAGCCCGGCATGACGGGGTTCAGGGGGGCCACAGGACTCAGGATGAACAGATGCTGGAGCGGGGGCTGGAACAGACGCAGGAGCGGGGGCTGGAACTTGACGCTGGAACAGGGGCTGGACTTGACGCAGGAGCGGGGGCTGGAACTTGACGCAGGAACAGGGGCTGGACTTGACGCTGGAACAGGGGCTGGACTTGGCGCTGGACTTGACGCTGGAGCGGGGGCTGGACTTGACGCTGGAACAGGGGCTGGACTTGACGCTGGAACAGGGGCTGGACTTGACGCTGGAACAGGGGCTGGACTTGACGCTGGACTTGACGCTGGAACAGGGGCTGGACTTGACGCTGGAACAGGGGCTGGACTAGACGCTGGAACAGGGGCTGGACTTGACGCTGGAACAGGGGCTGGACTTGACGCTGGAACAGGGGCTGGACTTGGCGCTGGAACAGGGGCTGGACTTGACGCTGGAACAGGGGCTGGACTTGACGCTGGAACAGGGGCTGGACTTGACGCTGGAACAGGGGCTGGACTTGACGCTGGAACAGGGGCTGGACTTGACGCTGGACTTGACGCTGGAACAGGGGCTGGACTTGACGCTGGAACAGGGGCTGGACTTGATGCTGGAACAGGGGCTGGACTTGGAACCTTGACGTGGCTCGGGGACATCGGGGATCTTGACTTGGCTCAGGACCCTCTGGAACTCGACTTGACTCGGGACCCTTTGGAACTCGACTTGACTCGGGACCCTTTGGAACTCGACTTGACTCGGGACCCTTTGGAACTCGACTTGACTCGGGACCCTCTGGAACTCGACTTGACTCGGGACCCTCTGGAACTCGACTTGACTCGGGACCCTCTGGAACTCGACTTGACTCGGGACCCTCTGGAACTCGACTTGACTCGGGGCCCTCTGGAATTTGGCTTGACTCGGGGCCCTCTGGAACTTGGCTTGACTCGGGACCCTCTGGAACTAGACTCGACTCGGGACCCTCTGGAACTCGACTTGGCTCGGGACCCTCTGGAACTCGACTTGACTCGGGACCCTTTGGAACTTGGCTTGACTCGGGGCTCTCTGGAACTCGGCTTGACTCGGGGCCCTCTGGAATTTGGCTTGACTCGGGACCCTCTGGAACCCGGCTTGACTCGGGATCATCGGGACCTTGACGTGGAGCGGAAAGCGAGGCGTCCGACGGCGGGACCCTCGGTGGATCAGGGAGCGAGGCGTCCGACGACGGGACCCTCGGTGGATCAGGGAGCGAGGCGTCCGACGACGGGACCCTCGGTGGATCAGGGAGCGAGGCGTCCGGCGACGGGACCCTCGGTGGATCAAGGAGCGAGGCGTCCGGCGACGGGACCCTCGGTGGATCAGGTAGCGAGGCGTCCTGCGACGGGACCCTCGGTGGATCAGGTAGCGAGGCGTCCTGCGACGGGACCCTCGGTGGATCAGGGAGCGAGGCGTCCGGCGACGGGACCCTCGGTGGATCAAGGGGCGAGGCGTCCGGCGACGGGACCCTCGGTGGATCAGGTAGCGAGGCGTCCTGCGACGGGACCCTCGGTGGATCAGGAAGCGAGGCGTCCTGCGACGGGACCCTCGGTGGATCAGGGAGCGAGGCGTCCGACGACGGGACCCTCGGTGGATCAGGGAGCGAGGCGTCCGGCGGCGGAACCCTCGGTGGATCAGGGAGCGAGGCGTCCGGCGACGGGACCCTCGGTGGATCAGGGAGCGAGGCGTCCGGCGGCGGGACCCTCGGTGAGGAGGTGACTGACTGCAGAGCTCTTGGCAGGAGGGGAGGTGGAGCATCAGGTCCGACCTCCAGCTGAACCTGACACGGAGCGTCGGTCTCCACCTCCACACAACAGGCAAGAGCCGCTGCTGAGGCGTCTGTCAGAGCGGACAGGAACTCAACCTTAAACCGCTCGGCGTGGCCTGACAGCGCCGGGACGGCAGCCAGCCAGGGATCCTCCCAAAACAGCCCACAAAGCAGCTTGGCTATACGGAGCCGTCTGTGGGGGCACGCCGGGCCCTCCGGTCCACGGAAGACGGAGGAGGTGGCGGCGACCATCTGGAGCACCCTCCGTGTGGCTGCTTCCTCTGCTGGGTCCAGTGCTGGGTTCATTCTGTCACGAACCGTGGTGAGGCGGACCCGATGGCGCAGAGAAGCAGGAGGCAGGAGACGGAGGTAAAATCCAAAAGGTTTATTAAATAACTAAAACTAACTGACGAGACTTGACAAAACGCTAAACTATGAAAAAACAGACTATGACTTTGACCATGACTTGACTGAACAGAAAAGATGAACCCAGGACGAGACAAGAAACAGAAGGGACTAAATACTGTGGGGAGAAAATCAATGGAACACGAAACACCTGATGACAATTAACACGTGAGGGAGGGGCGAGAACAGGAACAAGGAACAGACATGAAACAACAAGACAAGACAGACAGGGGAATCATGACATGTAGCTAAAGTTTTATTTTGAAATATACCAGATGCACCTCAATGGTTCGAGTCTCACTTCCTGTCTGGCGCATGTAGTTTCTTTAACTTCATGAAAAGCTGGATGTAGCAAAAATTAGACTTGATGCGAAAAGTTAACAAAGCTCCACATCTACCGCAGCTGTACCGGAGCCGGTGTGAATGTTCTGATTGGACTCGTACTTTCATCCTTGCGGAAGTCGTACAGAGACCGGACCACATCCTTTCTGGACGCGGTGTGAATTAGTTGTAAGTGGGCAGTAATGTTGACACTAAACTGACACACCTATTCACATATTGAGAGTGAGCACGAATGGGCCTTTAGTACTGAAAAAAGTGGTTTCCTGCTATTTTCAAATAGCCTGACACAATATTTTGTGCTTTTGTAGGTTTAGGAAATATCCTACATGTATAATTTACCAAGCCCTGAATGACTGAGAACCTTTACCAGCTTCTCCTGTGCCACATGCCAACTGTTGAATGAATGAATGAATGTTTTATTTCAATATAACCTTATAATAAATGACTGTACCATACCCTGAGTTCTGTATCCCTTGGACCACCTCAGAATGCAGCTACACACTTGAAGATCTGCCAGGCTCACACAATGGGGTTGTAGTCCAGGGCCTCAGCCCAGTTTGGTCATCCATGCTTCAAGTTTTCAGTAACTAAACCATGCCAATGAATGCTGGACCTCATCGGTCCACCTCTACCACTCTATTACATCCAGGACACAATACATCACTACCAAAATAATAAACCACCATGACCTCACTGCATAACTTTTATTCATCCTCTAAACTCTCCATGATCTATTACATATGTACTGGTATTTAAAATCCCACTATGTCCTCTTCTAAGATCCCTGCAAAGACCGTCAGTGGACTAGTCGATTTGTTACACTGTAGCAAGGTCTTCATCCAGGGTGAAGGGAACCTATAAGCTAGATATTGTTTTTTAGATGGGCAGCATTTAGAGTTACAGTTCAGATCTGAGATTTCTCTAAAAGCCAGTGGATGTTGTTGGAGAAAAAAATTGTCATTGTTTTAATGGTTTGCTTATGTTAAGATGTAAGCTTGTCTCTTGTCCTTGCCAATAAATAAAACTGTTAGAATGCATGTCTCAAGCATAAACAACTAACATATATAATACCCTTAGAAACATTTTCACTTTCCATGGACATTATTAGTTCTTTCTTTAAGTCAGACAAACACAAGAAAACTAATTTATTCCATGCAGAATATGTACCACAAAGTTAACCTCTTCAAATCATAGTGGCATTTTTCTTATAACCTCCTTAAGATATCTCCTTTGTTGTCAAAGTAGCAATCTAATAATGATAACTTTTAATTATTGTTCCATTGAACTGTCAAACCTTTCTAAAATTGTTTGAAAAGCATTTATTCTGATGTACTTAATGAGGCTGGATGCAATCACAAATGTAACATCAAGGTGGATTTATTAGAGCTTTATTTAAATACAGCAGCGGCGTAAAGTATGAAGTGATTGCTGATGACACCTTGTATCTGTACACAACCTGTGATGAACACTAGAGCTATTGTTTCATGTTTACCATCCACTGATCAGCACAGCGCTGATTAGATGGCAGATCATATTGTGTGTCCCCCACTCCGGCATCTGTGGCAGGCAATAAGGGAGATTGATCGCTGAGTTAGGACAGCCATTTGGGGCCTTGATCTACAGCACGGAATCTCGGGGGATGAAGCCATCCCAGCTACACTCAGCAGCCCAGGGCCAGCGGTCACAGTAATCGAGAGGAGATGTATTTATAAAGTGCCCCGCTCAGCAACCTCGCTCATTCCAGTAAATCTGAGGGGGAGCTGAAAGGGAAAATGTCACAACCCAAGGACATGACAAGGAGCTCTCCTGCCTTTGCCAGCAGGTAATTGGGGTATCAGGCTGTCCTGGAATGCATTTCCTGGTTTCATGCCTTTTGGCTCTTAGCTAACCAGTTTAGAAGACAAGAAGAAGAAAAATACAATTAGTAAGAAGAAGAATAAAAACAGAAAAGAAAATCTACTAAAGGTAGTTTTCTATTAATTTATAGTTTTTGATGACAAAATTAAAGTTAAAAATGAGCATTTATCATTTTAGCTTACTAGATTGCATTTATTCATTATAGCACCCCTGCAGGCCTCACATTTACTTGGTTAGCCAACCGCTGTGGTTCAAGCTGCCGACACAAATCTCACACGGAGATATTGACTGAGCCCTCCGACAGAATCCATATAACATACATTGAGGTATTGAAAGTAGAGCCGAGGAAGAGAAACTAAATGATTAGGGATGAGGAAAAATAAAGTAGCATTTTGGTGCCACAGCTGGTTTGTACTTTGGATATATTTGAGCACGTTTCCAGACTTAAAGATCACGCTGCTGCAACGACAAGAAAATAAAAATGCAAACCCAACTTGTGATCAGAAATCATTTATAAGACTGAACATTGAGTGAAACCCATCTTACAAAATTTTAAAAAGCCAAGATTAAGCAGAATTGACAATAAAACAGAGCTGAGATGACACCAGAGCAAATCCACCAGGAAGCACTAATGTGTTGTAGATGTTACACAGATGTCCTTTCAATTAACTAATTAGAAGGAAGGGGAAAGGATAATGATACATGCCTTCGTGTGCTTTAATCACCCGTGTCTCTTCATCCTTATGCCGGTGCTTTTAACTCGCATGTCTGATGGAGATCAGACAAACGCTGATGTGTAAATGAGGACAAGAATCCACCATGTAGAGGGAAAGTTGACTGTGTTGATAAAGAGAAGGCTCTGCTTTCATCCCAACAGAACCAAGGCCGCATTTTAAACATCAGCCTCGCTGGGAACAGGTTTATTGCCAAGTTTCTTTTTAAATTAAATAATTCCCTTCTGTTAACCATCACTTTTTGTCAGATAAGAGCAAAAGAAATCCAACAGGAAGTGTTGTTTTTTATTTATAGGTTGTGTATTATAATCTGTCATCTTGAGGAAAACCAAACCTGAAAAGAAAAGGCTCCTGAATAAGTCATGGGAATGAATCTAAATAAGTAACTCACCAAGCAGTCTGTTTGTTTAATCATCAGGTTAAAATAGGCAAAGATTTTCAAAATAAAGTGCATCAAACCTTTTATTTGTTAATGGTTTTGCAATTAGCAATTTATGTTTTCTGTCAGATTGCATCAAATAACATGAACCCAGTGGAGGATGGTGAAATATCACACTCATAAACTAAATGAACAGAGATTGGGGGCATCACTCCTGTGCTCTTTTTATTCAGAGCACCTGTCAAGCGATTGCTAACTTTGACTTCATTACTGAATTATTATACTGAGACAGCTCATAATGAAAAGGAAAAATCTAAATCTGAATCTGTGACCCTACGGTGAGCGGTCGTTGAGGCCCTGTAGTGCTGTTGGTTGCGACTTGTCCCCATTACTGGAAAGAAATCCATTAAATCAATACAAAGCTGTTCCTGAGTGATCACTGTTTCCATGCATGCTGTCCTAATGGGTGTCTTTCAGGATCAGTGCTAACATCAATGAGGAGAAAATTATTTAAAGCATTGGTGACAGACTTTGCAATCCCAGATCACAACCTTGTTGAAGTCACTGAACATGACAGCACTTCTTTTTTTCTACTTATCTCATCAAATCACTAAAATGATGAATTTCCTTTAAAAATACTTTCTATCTGAGTAGAAACCTCAGATACACAAAGACTTTTAGAATAAAAAGTGTGTTGATCATTTTGTAAGGTACTAGTTTGAAATCTTACAAAATCAGTAGCTTATTATGGTGAATTGTACAAATTCTGTAGCCTAGTGAACTAGGATATCAGTTTTGCTCCTCAGACTTTGGTCTAGCCACGCTCCATTGGAACCTCTGCAGTCCACTGATTGGTCCAGTCAGTCTCATGCCAGGCCAATCACAGCACTAATGGTTTGGTGGGCAAGATTAGTCTATGACGGCAGAGCTTCGACTTTGAAATTAAACAACATGGCAGCACGTTTGCTGACGGGATCCGATAAAAGTTTAATTGATCAGCTGGTTCTGGTTGTTGCAAAATGGCTCTGATTGGTCCTAGCGCTATCCAATAGCATGTGAAGACAGTTTTTTGACAACCGTTGATCCCGCCCCTATGAATGAATCACTTCAATGGATCACGGCCAGACTACTGTATATTTCTACATTTATAGTCTGACTTGCCAGGCTACAAATTCTGGCCAGCATAGGGCTCCATGTGTGTTATTAGGAGGGAAAAGAAAATAGACGAGCACTTAAAGATAAATCCGTCTTGTCGAACATTTTCAATTTTGTAGTTTTTGAGAGTTTATTTAAGAATTTTTTTTAAGTACTTTAGTGTCTTGTCTCTGAGTGATGACAGGATGGAGGGAGACATAAACCAACCAAAAAAGGCTTGTTTGTAATAATGAGAGCATTGCTCCAGTCTCTAAAGATGTATGTTCCAACCCTCGTTAGATTTGAATCATGTCAGAAAAATTAAGATCCTGGAAAAGAATAACTGAAATGAACTTCCTCCATAGGGTGGTTGAGCTATACTTTGGAAATAAAGTGAGGAGTTTCGTCATCCGAGTAAAGCTGCTGCTCCTCCACATTAATAAGAGTCAGCTGAGGTGTTTCAGGCATCATGTCTCCATCCTGGAGGGTTTCTGAGCATGTTCCTCTGACAAGAACTCTTATTAGACCCAGAACATGTTTCAAGGATATTATTTCCTCTCTGTTCTGGGAACACCTTGGAATTTCCCAACAATATACTATTCCATGGTCTGTATTCAATTTTGAATCTTATTTTATTTTTAAAAAACCAGGTAAGAAGCTTTGATTTAAGAACTATGTGTCTCATCCAGAGTTTTAGGGAATAATAACTCTTTCATTCACACTCCTCTGGCTTCAGGCCTATTCATTTGCAGCCTAAGCTGCAATCCAGCTGGGGCTGAACCCAGGTGCATGATGTGCATGTCCCCAGTGTAGTTTAGATACTGTAGCCTTATTATATCCAGTGGGGGTTGAATTGCTGAGTAGAATATCCAACCAGTGCCACCTGGCTGAGAGAAAGACCCCTGTTCAGGCAGGGAATGTGGGATATGTGCAAGAGCGCTTAACATCCAGGCTTTCAGTGATTATTTTAAATGGTTGACTGAGTGGCTTGATGGTAATAAATCTCATTTGTGGCACTCTGTTGTGCATACAGAGCAGGAAATAACTACCCTTCCCTCCATTTTCCTCTTGGATCATTAAATTCTGTTTTGGTCATGGTAACAGTGGTTTATTGCTCCCCAGACTCCCACTGTCTCCTTAGGCTCCAGAAGATTTGAAAAGAGTCAAATCAACACGACTGCATGAAGTGTCACTTTTTCCCCAATATGCACCATATTATTGGTTTTGATGGGGTAAGGGGAAACAATTTAGGCATTTTTCATGACATTGTTATAAAATCACCAGATAATGATCAATGTTTTAGTGTGAGATATGATGTGAATGCTGAATATAAATAGAAACAGGTTTTAAATGGTGGATTGTATCAGGGCTAACACAGGATTGAGACAACTAAAGCTTAGATCAACCTGATAGAATAAAAAAAGAACAGTAATTCTGAGAGCTACTTGAGTGAAAATATAGGTAAAGCGCTGCTGTCAAGCCTGTCTACCACCTGCCTGTAAAAGCTTTTATCTTACAAAATCACCACTGAGAAAAGCAGCATGTAATTTTAAGACTTGAAAATAATTTTCTGTTCTATTTTACTGAAGGTATGTTAAACAGTTTCCTTTGGGAAATAATCCGTGGTTCAAATTGAAAAGTAAAGGAATGCAAAGGGCAAATAAAATGTTTTCTCCACCACAGAGTGGGGAGATGACTGTTTTTACGGTAATGAGTTTATGTAATATACATGAAAACAGATATGAGTGCAAACATGTAGCTGCACCAATAAGGGCCCAGGCTTTCTGCATTGCCCACTGGTTTTAGGGCTAACAGCTGACTCTGTGTGTGGTTATCATTTCAGCTGTTTTGAATTTTATTCAAATGCAGTTGCATTACCGCCTCACAATCTGCTAAAAAGGTTTCTGAAAATTCATGTTTTCCTGTCTGCAGAAACTCTGATGCATCATAGAAATTAGATGATAAAAAGTAAGCTGCTTTCAAATAAACACAGAAATTATAACTGAGTTGCAGCATGCCTAAATCACAACATGCATTGACTAGATGGTTCAAAATGCTGCAGCTCGACTGGAACCAGGGAAAGTGAGCAAATTATACCATGTTGGCTTCCCTTCACTGGCTCTCAGTCTGTTACATAACTGATTTAATGACATTAATGTTAGTTTTTAAAGCTTTTAAAGGTCTGGCTTCTAAACTCTTTCAACTTCTCCAACAGCACTCAAAATCTAGAACACTGGGGTCAAACAACCAGATGTTTCTTGCTGATCCAAACCTATATGATTCTGCTTTTGGAGTTGCAGCTCCAGACTTAAGGAAAAACTTTCCTCTGCACATCAGATCTCCTCAAGGTTTGGGAGACCTTAAGAGGTTCTTCAAAAACCCACTTCTACTCCCTTTGTCTGTTTCGCTGTAATTTTTACCGTTTCTAATGATTTTTAAAAAATTTTATTTTGTTGCTTGTGTTATAACAAAGGATTATGGGTAGGCTTTTATTAGGGGTACTACAAATGAAAACAGGCATTTTCCTAATCAGTCAGAGTCTGAGACATTGTTCACAGGTTATGTGGAGCTCCAGTGCTTAAGGATTGTTTGTTTTCTTAAAACTTAATCTAACGTACAAAGATATCGTACTACACAAGGCATTATGGGTATCATGGGAATTTGCACCAGTGCTAATTTAGAGTTTAGAGCTTCTTTGAGTTTCTTTTTAATCTCAAAATAACATCTTTATTTGTGAAATATTATTTTTGACTTTTTTACTCATCATTTTAAAGGTTTTTCTGGGACTAACGTTTCAATTTCTTCTAAACATTTTAACTTAAATTTTGATGCTGGCATATAAAAATGTAGGGATGCTCGATATTGGCTTTTTTACCGATATCCGATATTGTCTGACTCTTAATTTCCGATACCGATATAAACCAATACCGATATAAGTGTGGTAGCCCTCATTTAAAAAAGACAGTATTTATTGCAAGATGTGCCAAATAAAAAGAAATATCTCAAAAACTATACATCAGTTTTGTTAGACTTTGACATATTGGGAGAGAGGAGAAGTAGTCGAACAGTTTGATGTATAATATGTGCATGGTATGTAAAGGTCATGTGTGTCATCATTACAAAAACCGATACCGATATTTACCGATATTACATTTTAATGCCAATAATGGCCGATATTATCAGTAGACCGATAATATCAAACATCCCTAAAAAAGCTCTTGTATTTTCTTTTCTTCTGAGTGGTATGTAACAAATAAAATTGCAAGATTACCTAAAAAGTTCTAAAATTATATTACAGTAATATAAATAATGTATTTTCCATCAATTTTAATTAGTAATGAGATGTTCTACTTATGTTACTTCGTATTTTTTCTCCAATAGGTTCATATCTCTGACTCTACTCATGCAAACAAACCTTCTGACGACTGTTACAAATTAAAGATTCTTTCAACAACAATAAACAGAAATAAGATTTTTGATATAATGAGTATAAACTCTTTCTATAGACCCTGAACCTGACGCATGACAAAGCTAACATTCATGAAACACCTTCATGGTTGAATGTTTAATTTTCCTGCAGCAGCTCCATCCTGCGCTGACCTTTCAGAAATCACACAGAATGTCAGATGTTAGTTCCGGCCTGTTGTAATGACCTCGTCTTTCTCTTGGGTTTTTTAGATGTGATGGTCTCAGTGGGCGTGTACAGACAGAAGAGACAACGCACAAAGGCTCCGCTTTAAGTTTTTTCTTTAGAATCAAGTTTCCTGCAGAATTTTCATGAAGCTTCAGTTGAGATTCCAACAAGGTGTTTACTTTGGGGTTTGCTTTATATGTATGTGTATTATGAGGAGTATGCATGGTGACTTTTGAATGAATATATAATTGCATCTCTGTGCATGCTGGCTTAGATTGATGAATTACAAAAAAAAGCTGAGTAAGGGATAAAAGGAATAACGATGGCGATCATGTTGTTAGTTTCATTTGGCTTTTGCTCTTGAAATAAAGGTTAGCTAATCAAAAATACGTCTATTTTTTAAAGCAACTTTAAAACCAAGAGAACCAACACTTTTGAATAAATTTGGCAACAGGCCCACAAAATAAAACTAAAAATCAGGTCTAACGGTTTCCTCTAAACACTCACTCACTTTCAGAAAAACACTACTCATTCACTTTGACATGTGATGTTGTCTCACAGGGAAACTCACAAACAGATAACCAGAGGGCTAAAAGGATTGGATACGGGGGTGTAAAATAAAAAATACAAAAACTCTACAGCTTCCTGGAGGATGTCAGAAAATTCAGCTCCTCCGTATGACAAATTCTGCAGTGCCTCGTGGGGCTAAAATAAAACTGGGATAGTAAGCGCACTTCCTTTTCTCAGTCTCTTCCTCGCCCTCCTTCAGGGTTTTCAGTGTGTCAGAGATGAATATGTGAAAAGTGAGTGTTATACCAGGCTGCAGGTGGTGAATTGAGGTATTAGCTTCTTGGGGCTGAGCCTAGTGCAAATTCTTGAAATCCATACAGCTCCTTGTCACTCCCTTCACATATTCCTCCCATTCCTCGGCTTGTTTCATTCTTTTCTTTTCCTGCTTTTGCCTGGTGTCTCATTGGAGTTTTTAACATATTCATTTGCTATTGCACTGAGCACATCTTCTCGCCTTAAACCTGTTTTGTCATATCCTTTTTTTTGTCATTTCTCTTCTCATTAGCTGTGAATTTGTGCCTAATTTGCCATTGAGCTAAAAACACATTTTTCTCGGACTAAGAAGGGAACAAACAAAAGACCTGACAATAAAACGACTAAGCTCACATAAAACTTAGCTCCTTCAGAGTTGCAGGCTGCAGGATGATGTCAGATCATTTAAACTCGATAATGTGATAAATATTGTTTTCCAGTCATTTCAGCAGCAGTCTTTGAGCAGAGAACTGTGAAAACCCACTTAGCAATTTAAATGGGATCAGAGGAGCTTAGAAGGGGCAGTTTCCCAAAGCGCTTTGTGCAGTCAAACTGATAACTTTAGAGGTTTGAATCCTCTGTGTGTGTGATAACACCTTCCTTCTGCAGATGCACGGTGCTGAAATACACAAATTGTGGAGCATAGGTATAAAAAAAAATTTAAAGAGTGTGGTTATCAGTGATTCTTGAGAAGAATGTTTTTAAACTTTTAAGACTCAAGGCTGTGACTCAGTAATTTATGATAAAAATAGTAAAAAGTTTAATTTGTTGCTGACTTTCTTTTGAACAGATTTTGTCATCTAACAGGAGTTATGTGTCCTTGTTTGTTTAAACAATTCAGCACAGACCCCAGAGCTAAGAATATGGTTTTATGACAAAGTTCCAGGTGTATGTTTGTATTTATGAGGTCCTGGATGTCTGAACTTTTTGGATTTGTGACTTTTGAGTCTTAAATTCAATCATTCTTGTCCTAAAAAATAAAACCAATTTTGTCAACATCCTTTCATTTCAAATATCCTGCATTATGAACCATAAATGTTAGTATATAAATATCTGAATGGAGCCCAGAATTCAAAACCATAAGTGTTAAGTCCCACCCCCCTCCATGTAAACGAATGGGACATTTTTGGAGCTAAAAACAGACCCTGGTTCCACAAACACAACATCCAGTGGTTTTTAACTACGTATAGAGAACAGTTAAAGGAGCTTGGCTCTTTCTGTACTCAACATGATGATCGCTGAGTGGAGTAATACACACAGGGGAGGAAAAAACAATATGAAGCAACAACTTTAATGAGCTCACTGTACTGGCCCAAAAGTTTCAGGTGAAACCTTTGTGGATTATCTCCTTGATATTCTTTCTTAGGGTCTGTCCAGAAAATGTTCATCCAGCTCTGTTCAGACTGTCAAAACTAATTTAGACCCCAGTATAACCAGAATGTACCTGGACTTATTATGGAGATGTAAAAAAAAACACAGGAAACTGGATTCAAGCAGCAAACTGGAGCTAATGCTCAGCCCTGAGGTCCTGGTTTGTTCTGATTGGATTTCAGAATGTGTTATGTGTCACCTGCAATACGACTCATCAAATTCATTGTGACTGGAGAGTCTTGAAACTAATAACAGATTATCATTGATAGGACATAAGCTAAAATAAATTGTGAGCAGGAATTTTGAGAGGAGTGTTGTTTTCTGGTAAAGAGGGAATTTCACCATTGGAAATCTGTTTGTTTTTTACCCTTGATGCAATCAGCTTGGAAATGTCCAGACTTGGGCTACAACAAACTATTATTTTGATCATCGATGAATTGGATTGGGTCTCAATACGATGAATCTGGATACAATTTTTAAAGTCCTAGGGAAACGTTTTTCCTCTCCTTTCTTTGCTTTATTTAATAGAAAACAGTTCAATAGCATGCAGAACACCATACTATCACCTCAAATGTCTTACAGCTGTTGAAGTATTAAAAAATAAACAAATGAAAAATCGTTTTAAATGGCTTTTCTTTATCAAAGTGCTGTATGGACAAATTTGCCATATTACCAACATAAAAAGAGGTATTTTTGTTGCTTTAAAATGACCTGAACTATTGGAAACATAACAAATTAATATGAAATCTAAAAACATCACAACATGCTCTCACCTCAAATATACCACAGCTGTTAAAATATCATATATTATAGAATAAATGATAGTTTAAAACAGCTTTGCTTTATGAAAGAAAAATCGGACCAAGAAAGCTGATCCTGATTCAGTTCAGCTATTAAAGCTAACGAGCTACTCTCTGTGGGCTGAGTGTGTTCGGTAAACACTGGAGCGGACTTCAGTTGGGCAGCAGTTCCCTCCCAGTTTGTATTTTTTAAGCGTTTTCATTTTCAAGGACGGGATGGAGAAGTGGGTGGTCATTTGTAAAGCTGCGGGTGTTGTTACCAGTGTGGTACGAGTGTTGTGCCTGTCTCTGCGCTACCGTGATGGCAGAAAGCTTTGCATTAATCCAGGTCTGGGGGAGAGTCACTCTTTTAAAAATAACATCGTTTTTCTCAACTTACCCGGACACAGAGCTCTCTCCTTTTTCGTTGATGACTCTGACGTCACGCTTGCATTTAAGATGCCACATCATCACCTTCGTACTCCCAAGCCATGCAAGGTTGTTGCACGTAACAAACGTCTTTGTGTTGTTTAACATAAAGTGCTCCCAAAGTTTTTTAGGTCTCCCTCCTTCTGCCATGGTCCAATTGTGTCATTACTCATCAAACCACCGGCTTTCTTTCTCGCTCTGATCTGTTTTGCTCTGCTCCGCTGCAGCCTACAGACGAGTTGCGTGCATTGACTGTTAAATAAAGGTTGCAGGCCATGGTGACCTCATAATCACGCGACACAACGAATTGATGACGAAATTTGTTGCCAACGCAGTTTATCATCGACTTTTATTGACTTTATTGATTTGTTGTTGCAGCCTAGTCCAGACAGACAAATGCAGTTTGATTGATCTTAAATAAAAGACCGTAAATCAGATTAAATCTATGTAGTACAAAAAGAAAAAGTGTCAAAACTCTAAAAGCACATTTAAATAAGCCTAAGCCTCAAATCAACTGTCCTGTTTTTTTAGAAATTGCTTCTAAAAATCATCTCCTGTGTAATGTTCATGTTGCTTTTCTTTGCTTTTCATTTCTTTTCTTTTCTTTTCTTTTCTTTTCTGACAATGTAGTTACACAGGATGGTGGGACAAAGTGACCTATTATGTCAGAGCAGATTTACTCTGACAGGAAACCCCAGCCTCGCCTGTGCCTGAGTGAGGGACTCACGTGAGCCGAGGGCCCCTTCGGCCCCGTGATAATGGACAGTAACCAGCGATCCCAGGAGAAGGGGAGCCAGCAGGAGGATAAAATAACGCCAGCTTCCAGCCAGAGGGAACTCGCTCAGGGTCACATAGCTGGGACCATGTCCAGCGCACCATCACCACCTCTGATGTAGGGCCAGTCAGGGACAAAGCAACCCCAGTGCCCAAGGGTCCACCCCAACACCCAGCAGGGGGCCTCCAAGAGCCAAGCCAAACCCAGCAAGGCAAAAAACATGATTTAAGTTTTTATAAAACTTTCTAAAAATTAGTTCATGAATATATTTTCATTCAAAACAAGCATTTAAAATAACACCCACACCCATGTTCATTGTGTAATTTTAGCCCCAAATGAACTTTTCTTCCTGATTGGGAAAATAAAAGAATAGTTAGAAAACAGAGGAACCTTTTGCAATTCTACATCAGTTTAGCAGTGAGTTGTAACATTTTTTAATAACCTGAATTAACTTACTGTGAATTGATAGCAGACTAAGAGCTGATATTGCAAAAGTCAGTCTCTGTTTGGACTGACAATTACTGCTGAAACTTTAACAAGACCTGAGCTTAAATCAGGTCTTTATTTGATCAGAGCAGTGGATAAAGATAAGAAGTAGACAAATGGTGCTGACATATAACAGCAGTGCTAAAGATGGAGATGTGTATTTGCAAGGGGATAAAGCAGATTTATCTCAGCTTGACGCTGTGGAAAGATAAAATGATACAGATATTAGAACAAGGTTCAACTGAGGAGAATTCACTTGTGCATGACTGATGAGTGGATATTATAAACAATATTTATAATAACCACTGTGATAAGGAGGCATGATTTAAAGCAAAACATTTGAATCTAAATGAAGAATTTAATCTAACCTTTAATAAAACGGCTAAGATGGACACATTTGTTAATTCAAACTTTGTATGGGGAGATTGCATTTCTAATTACATGAAGTAAATGTTATTTAAGAAGAAAAATGGTATAAAATGTACCTACAGGACTTTGAACATCCTCAGTTTGGAGAAACAGATAGTAAGTAAGTAAGTAAGTAAGTAAAGTTTATTTCTATAGCACCTTTCACAGAAAAAATCACAAAGTGCTTCACAGAAAACAGAATCAAACATGATAAAACAAATAAAATCAATAAAACAAACAAAATATCATTACAAATCAAAATCATTAAACAACAACAAGAGAACACAAAAGAGTTATTTAAAAGCAGTTTTGAATAATTGGGTCTTCAACTGCTTTTTAAAGGAGTCCAGACTGTCTATACAGCGTAAAACTAAAGGAAGGTCATTCCAAAGTCGCGGTGCAACAGACTGGAAGGAGCGATCACTGATCTCTGATTTAATTGACAAGCTAACAGCTGGTTTGAAATGGATTAGATTCAAAGGGAGTTACTGACAACATATAAACAGCTTTAACCTTAAAATATCATGCAAACATAATTTCACAATTTATTATTTGCTTTATAACATAGAATTATAAGCAGCGGTGCACATAACTGGGCCACCAGTGCACATGGACACCAGCTATCATGCGAGCGTACCAGATCCTTCTGCCCAAACTTTGCAGACTGGTGCTTTTGTGAAACCCATGAGAAAAGTATGTGTGCATTCATGAGGGCTGCATTCCACTTCTGTAGCATGCTGGTTCTGTAAAAAGTCTTTACAAGCTGAACTTGCTTTAATGCACCTGTGACTTCCTTACGTGTCCAAGTCAAAATGTAAATGTAAAATAAGTCGATGTGAAACCAATAATGGCAAAAAGGTTTTTGAAATAGTCTTTTCATGAACCACTTTAGATATTTTAAGATTATAGAATTCCACTTAATTTGTGGCTCTACAGTGACCAGCTAGCTGTTAGCTGATCCGTCTGGTTAGCACCAGTCTCTGTTTCTCCAAACTGAGTTTAATCAAAGACCTATCAACAACAGCTAAGCTAATGATTGTTCATCATCTGTTTACAGACACCCACTTCAAAAGATCAGAGCTATAACGTCATTGATTTACAGTGTTGTTGCAAGGTTCTTTATCTTTGTATCAATATACGTTGTGTAATTGTGGCTGATTTTTTATTAATCACCTCCATGTTATTTCCTGCAGTAATGATTGCTGTTGATTAATAACCTTCTTGCTTTAGGTTAAAAGGTTGAGCCACAGGGCAGCTTATTACAGGAACCTTCCACACCAGCAGATAATAGTGTTTAATTGAATGATAGAGCACCATAGAGGTGGAAAGAAATGATTGATAAGGAAATGGCATGTGAAATGATTCATATATTGCATATTTATTTTTTTATTTATTTATCTGAGCCCAGACTGGGTGTGTTCTGAATGGCAGGGTGCTTACTCATGTGAGAGGATATTTCATGCATGGGAGGTAAATAGTGTGACAGACACCAAGAGAGACTGAGATAGGAAGAGAGTGAAGGGATGAATACTTGATGGCACAAGCGTCTCCAAAATACTCAAGTTGTGCCATCCAGGCAATAATTTTAATCAGTTGTTCACACTGTCAAATTTTGTTTATAATACCATGATTTAAAAAGTCGATTATATATGATTCCATAAAATACATCCAAAACATTTGTTTTTTATTATTAAATGATTCATTATAATAGCATGCTGGTGTTGTTCATAACTATAAAATGGGTTCAAACTTTTTGAAGTTTATCATTTTGTTAAAGTAGTTTGTATTGTTCTATTCAATGTTAAAATAGTTCCCATAAAAAGTATTCACCCCATTGATGTTTCACCATTTTATTGCTTTTATTAATCAACCATGAGCTACATAATTTGGCTTCTTTGACTAAAAATGTTGCAAATAAACATTTAAGGACAAAGTAAAACTGATTTCTTCTTCAGCTTCATCAGCTGAGTTTGGAGAGACTCTGCATACAACAACTATGACAACAAGGTGGATGTTCTGAGGTGGTCCAGTTAAAGCCCAGACCTCAGTCCTGTAGAGAATTAGTGTCTGGGCTTGACTTGAAAATGCCTGTTCACACTTGATCACTATGCAATCTGACAGAGCAGGATAAAATGATTTATTAATTTCAGTGATCAGGCTCAGACAAAGAGTCAAAACAGCTGTAGGCCCCAGCCTAAGACTCCTGTAGACTCAAACAAAAAGCACTCTGGAACAAACAAACCAGCTACTTACATGCAGGCCCAGTGTGGACTGTGTGAACTAAAACTCATGAGAGTCATGAACTTGCAACTTGATTTTGTGATGTAGTGTGTTGGGTCCCACAAAAAGTCTCTCTGCAGGGTTTTTGTGATTTTGAAAGGATCTGTGAGATTTGTCACGGTTTCCCCTTCTTCTGACCGCTCCTCCCGCTAAGACTCCATTTCCCATCATCCCTCTGGCTTCACCTCTTCTATAAATGACCCTTCACCCCACACACCTGTGCTCAGTCAACGATTCATTCATTCATGCTACGAGCTTCATCTAAACCTACCAGTAAGTCAGTTTCACTACTTACTTATCGGAGTAGTCCCGCGGTCTCGCTTCCATCGAGAACCGCACGGCTGCTCCGAGATTAACTGCGTGTACGCGAACGCTCAGCGCTAATTACTGCCACGTTTGAGCCGCACACACGCTACACTCTAACTCACAGAGGTTTCAGCCGATCCGTTCTGACAAGATTCCAGACACATGCCAAACCAAAGCATAGGCTGCAGGCTTCAACCAGAGTCAGAAAAGGGATTCCTTAAACAACAATACCTGGAGCATGTGGTTCACAGCAAACACTTCCTAAGACTCTGCAGAATCTCATGCACGGTGGTCTCTGCTGCTCCCTTTACAACACAGAGACAGTTGTTCATTTAAAGGCCCTTGCATCTTTTTGAAATAAAAAAAATTCATAAAAGTAATGTCATTTAAGTCATTTTTCTGGCCTTTAAAGATGACAATAAAATCTAGCAACTGATAAAACAATGCATGAGTTCTTCACTATGGAAGACAAAGAATCCATTTCATTAAATTTGAGAGTTTGGACATTTCTACAGCATTATTTAACAGTGATAACAAATACTTAGATTTGATTTTTAAAACTACCATTAACAGAAACATGAGGTAATTGGTCATTCTATGCTGTGAATGATTTGTTTTCAGTGAAAGAGTTTTCATTTCAGAGTAAAAGCCCCACTGAGGTTAGCAGGTGTCCTGCTGATCTGCTTCACTGAGCTTTGTCAAATTCTTTAATGGATAAAGACCTACAATATATTTTCTTTTGATTAAAAATACTAAATTTTAAAACATCTAGAACTTTTTAAATATAGAAAACATAAAATCATTTTCAGGATACATTTATTCAAAAAATCATTTTAATGATTGAACTCTAACTATTTAAGATAAGCCGTCATTCTGCCTGAATGGAAAAATACAGGACTGGTTTTTCAGCTGTGTTTTTTTTTACACATTTGGTCTCATTTCTCCTCACCAAACATCAATGCAAACCATATATTTTACCAACAAACATTTGATGTCTACAAATAAAAAGTTAAGTGTAAAAACTGAAGTAGTGAATTGTGATGCTCAAATTGCCAACCCAGCTTCATTTATGACCCTGGAAGATTTGCGAGGATTAGACCCAGAAAGCCTGACACAGCAAAAGGTCACAGGTTCACGGCCTGTACATCACCGGAGCGGGGGAGCCTGCTCTGCTGATGTTTGCAGCCTTGAGATCAATAAGCCACAACAGAGTGTGTTTATTTCACCTCAGCTGTGCTCTAACTGCCCCATAATTTCCCACTGCACATACACAAAACAGTAAGTCCACCCTGAGTGGGTCACCACTCATTCTCCCATGCAATTTTCTGATCTTGTATATTTTTTAAAACCTGTCACTTAAATATGTTTAATTTTTCTGTTTCCTTTTATTAAAATTTGAACCAAAAACACTGGAGTTCTGGGGTCTAATATGGGATTAAGATCTTTCTAAAGTTATTTCATGGAAACACTAAAAATAAACTTTAATGGACAACAACCTACACAATAACAGATACACTGAGACAGAAATCAAGATGTAAACAAGTCAATAAAAGTATCCACTGAGACACACCTCAGTGTGAAAAGATGAGAAAACCTCTGAATTATTGATGTAACGATATGCTTGTATTTACAGCTGTAATAATGAAGGGAACACAAAACGGACTCATAAAGCTACAACTGTGTTTAGTTCAAATATTTGTAGCAGAATTAAAGGGACTAGGGTCAGGATTTGTAAAAAAAAAAAAAGAGAGAAAAAAAACATGCATGTTCAGCTTTTTGAAGCTAATGGGTGATGAAGCATTTTAAACTAAATAGAACGAGGCCACCCATCTATCGTTCCATTGTTCTGATCAGGCTGGTTTGTATACTGGTTTGGGTAGTAGGGACATTGGACTCTGTCTTCCTCATGTCAGCGGCTCGGGGTACAGATAGCTTTGTGTTTTAGGACATCCCCGCTGGTGGACGCCCTGCTGTCTCGTTCTGTGTGAGCTGTGTGTGTGACCGTGGCAACACAATGGATCTCGGACTGTTGGACCAGTGGTACATCAGCCGATGTGCTCCGAACCGCCGGCGCTCTGGTGGACAGACTGCTGGTCCTCCTCAGCAGTTCAGAAGAGCATGGGAGTGGAGGAGAGGAAACTGGTGCTCTAGTTCTCTCTGTTAGCTCCCCTCTGGGACTATTAGGCGGTGCATTGTTTTATCGTATTTCCTTTTGAATTAATAAAATGTATTTTTATTTATGGAATCCTGTCTTTACTTGCCTTTGGTTGAACCTGAATGAGACGAACTAAATCTGCCACATTAGTGAGGAGTTTCTGCGCGCTCCCGTGCAACACTGCAACGACTCACAGCGTATTGCTCGCCGTGAGTTTCGTTTCTTAATCTTGACCCCAGTCCCTTTAACAATAATACTCAGATCAGTTTTAAAGGTACATATGTTATCATTCAAATGAGTGCTTAAAAAGAACTGTAACTACATCCTACTGTAACTTGGCAGCATGTGATCATTTTGTTCTGTTTTATAGGATTTTGAATCATTTTAGAGCAGTAAAATCTATTTATTTTAGAAACACTTTAACCATGTGACAAGTTGAGGTGTTAGTGTGTTCTCCATGAACTGTATTTGGCCAGCAGGCTGGGTTTCATGAGGGTTTTGGCAAGGCTTAACCCGACCGGTTCAGACAGGCAGAGAGCGCTAAGCCACCTTCCACTGCTGCTCCAGACGCCGTGTGGAGTGAAGAGCACAAAGGAGCAGCTCGTGTCACCGAGGGCAGGAAGTGAAGGAGGGAGTAATGCAGGTTACATGCTTCATTAACCATTATTCAGCTTAGGACCCCTGACACTTGGCTGCCAGGTGAATTATCTGAGAATGACAAGAGAGAGGAGGAACTGGGTGCAGACCACACTGAAGAGTTGTAAGCAGGGAGGATTTTTAATTTGTTTCAAATAAAGAAGCCCAATTCTAACAAATCCTCATTGGGGAAAAATGTTTGAGGGTGTTTCAAGCATCATGACAAGTTCATTTAAACTATTCAAAGAGCAATCCTGCAACAGCCTATTGAACAAATATAAAATAAGGGATTTTCTTTTTTTAAGTGGGCAGTAAAGATGTGTTGGAAGGTAAACCCGTTTAGTAGGGATGAGCAAAGTTATGTGAGGAGGATGAGCTGCAAGACTGCAGTTAAAAAGAAGCTGCAGCACATATTTAAACTAAAGAAGAGGATATTAAAGTAATTAACCAAAGAAGGACAAAATTAATGAAAAAAATAAAGAAATATAATGAGCCTTAGCTTGTTATTTTTGGACTAATTAACTCTGTAGACCTGCAAAATCGTGCAGTGCAATAGGCTTCTGACTCTAAATAGAACACATGGAGTTTTAGACTTTTTAACACTAAGTGGTTAATTAAAAGCTCATCAGCATATCAGTTATAATGAAAACAAACACTTGTAGCCAGAATATAGTTTACAGCTCTTTGGCACTATAGTGTTGATTTAACTCCTACAGAGTTGATTTTAACACGTTTTCTGGGTTTATATAGCTCCACACTCTTCAGAGTTAAATTAACACTTTTGAAATAGTTAAATAATTAACACTGTGACAGAGTTTCTTTTTTTACTCCAAAAACAGAGTTAAAGTAACACTGCAGGATTAAACGGGTAACTCTGCTATGAGTTACTTTGGTAACACAAAAACTACTCTACTCAGTGTTAAATTAAACTCCCTTAAGTGTTAACTATCTAATCTAAAAAAGTTACCTAATTATAATAATTTATTACAATATGCAAATTTGTTTAAAAATTTTTATTTTGTATGTTTTAACATGGTAAATGACAGTAAAATATACAAACTTTTATTAGTAACACAGTGCAAGCTTTAAATATGAAATGGGTTGATAAATCTGAGGTCACACATTTTTAAAACACACATTTCTTCACTAATCACTCTGTGTTCATAAAGACCATCAACAAAAATATGTAAAAAGCTTCTGTCAACATAAAAATATGACATTCTGCTGTTTTACCAAACACTGGCATTTCTTCCTAAATCACACAGCAGACGAGTCATTTTATGTACTTTACACCACAAATTTAACACATTTTACAAATTATGCAGTTCAACAAATCAGGCTTTCAGCAGCAAGTCAACAGTTTCCAACTACAGATAGTTATATTTTTTACTGCATCAATTTAGGTGTTTGATAAATGCTGGAGAAAATTGTACTCACCATGTTTAGTCATTGTGTAGAACACAATGTGAAGAGGGAAATGGAGCCATTTTTAACAGTTTTCAAAGTTCAAGCAGGTGGGTGGAGCTTATTTTCCTCTTTGTAGAGTTAAAACACACTGGTGCAATCAACTCTTTGACTTAACTCCAACACTGAACACCATTTGACTCTGAATATGTTAATTAACACTTGGAGAGTTGAAATCAACTCTGAAACATTTAACCCTGAAATTTCAACTCTCCAGTTTTTGCTGTGTATGAGAGCTTGTTGCAGGAATTAGCTGCTACATTTTCTAGAGGATTTTATTAGTTTTATTGCATTTCACCATATATATATATGTATGCTGAATATATACTTTAATTTTGTGACATGTACATATTTATAGTATTCATCCCATTTTAGAGGGAATACAGCATACTTTAAATGTCTTTTAATAAAATATTGCTTTTAATCTCATCAGATTGAATTAGAACTTGATAAAGTTAACTTTTTTTCATTCAATTTGAACTATTTTTCTGTTACACTGACAACTTTTCACAAATTCAAAATCTGTAACGAACAAATCAAAAAGCAGTCGTCTGTGATGCGTCTGGAATAAATTTGCTCCTATTTTAGTCTCACTTTTAGACTTTCTTCCTTTTTTCTTCTTCTTATTACGCTGATTTGACTTTGTACAGATGGTCTACG
Organism: Callopanchax toddi; assembly: GCA_006937965.1. Lineage (NCBI taxonomy): Eukaryota > Metazoa > Chordata > Actinopteri > Cyprinodontiformes > Nothobranchiidae > Callopanchax > Callopanchax toddi. The sequence continues at coordinate 5,122,277 of SSNR01000009.1, read as the reverse complement.
ACTTGACAGATGTTAGCAGACAACAGCAGGAGATATATTTAATTTCCTGTCTGTTTATAAGTGTGATTGAAGACCAGACCAATAACACAGTTCTTGAAGGATTTCTTCAAAGTAATATTCATTTCTGTCAGACTCCTCTGCTTTTGACAAGAACTGGATGAAAATTTAAGCTCAAAAATTAAGAAACTAATTTGTCAACTTGCAAAAGATGAGACTAATTCCCATAGTGACACTTTACGGATTAGAAATCTCAGCACTATCAATCAAATCCATTTTTGTTTTCATATTGTTTGCATTGGAGATCTAGTATTGCTACTCATGCACTTTCTTGGTATTTTATAAGAAATGTGGATTTAGGTTGCTCAAAGCATAAATCAGGTGTTGATATTCTATATTTTGTTGTCACAGACATGTCTGCACATACAAACAAAAAAAATACACAGTGAGAAATGTGTGTCCTGGGGCTGGTGAGGCCAGTAAATATCTCGGCATGGAGCGTGCGAGCCAGGTCTGAATACGAGAGTTTTGCCAGAGCGATCCATCTTTTTAAAATATACACTCAATTTGACCTTGGTGCGGACACACAGACAAGTTGGAGAAGAACTACTCAGAAGTTAGGGGGAAAATATGACCATCCCTCTACTCCTTCGATACATAAATTTCTCACAACCAAGAGGAGCGTCAATTATTTACCTTTTGAGACAAGGTCAGTGACAGAAGGGGGGGGGGGGGGGGGAAGTAGGAGCAGAATGGACAGGAAGAGAAAAATTGAGATGGTGTTTTAAATTAGTTTAACAAAATAAAGTGTACCATTCACCAGTCCACAAGAAATGTTATCTTTGTGCACAATATTCATGGAAATAATCTAAATGTTGCAACCCAATTCTCCAACAGCTTAGGCCTATGGCAGCAGAACTGAAGAGAAAGCTCAGGATAACTCAAAGAAAAGTTTTAAGAATATTTTTATTTGACATAATATCTAACCCAAAACTCAGAGAAGGTTCCAAAATAAAAAGGATCCTGAACACTGAAAGCTCTGCCTTCCTTCCATTCTACTTTTAGAAATGCTGGGAATCACAAAACCTGGAGTCTGAGAGTGAACTGCTCCATTCAGGAAATGACAGTTTAATATGTGAGACAAAGATTTTTTTCTTCTTTTTTGAATATAAAAAGAGAGCCAACGCAGAGAAGGTAAAATTGAAGAAATATGATGTCTCGTAACTCTCAGATTCATTGCTGCACTTCCAGCCAGATGGAGAGAATTTATCTGGACATCAATCTGGAGCCTTCCTCGTTCTGATAAACGTTTCACAGGTAAGGGAAAGTACGGTGGCCCCTAGAGACAAAACACATGCAAAAACCCAAAACACATGCAAATCAGAAAACATGCAAAACTCAAAGCACATGCAAAACAAAAAGCATGCAAAAAGCAAAAACACATGCAAATCAGAAAGCATTTAAATACAGAAAACACATGCAAACCAAAAAGCATTCAAAAACTGAAAACACATGCAAACCAGAAAGCATGCAAAAACAGAAAGCATGCAAAAACAGAAAACACATGCAAACCAGAAAGCATGCAAAAACCCAAAACACATGCAAACCAGAAAGCATGCAAAAACCCAAAACACATGCAAACCAGAAAGCATGCAAAAACCCAAAACACATGCAAACCAGAAAGCATGCAAAAACCCAAAACACAACGGAAGTGCTCCAGGACGCTAGAGGGCAGCGCAGAGCTCGATTTACAAGATAAACAGGAAGTAATTTAATCAAACGTCCTTTTTTCCTTTTCCCTGACATGTTCACTTTTCACCTTCTGTCTGGGGCATCCAGGGGGTTTCAGAAATCAATGAAAATGTATGGGTTTTATCATTTTTCACTGGAAATCAGAGGTCGCGCTAGACTTTTTTCTTTTCTGTCATTTGACTGACAGGGTTTTAAAAATCCGATCATAATCTGTTTTTAACCGTCACTTATTAATTTTAAAAATTATAATAATTACTATTTCAGTAGCATTATTTCATTACTTTTAAATATTATTGCATGTTTGTTAATCTTTTCATCCTCCACTGATGTCACGGTTTGGAGAACCTGTTTAAAAGCTGCAGATCGCTCGGTTTCATTTACTTGATTGATCTAACACCGGGCCCATTTAGCACATAAATCCATAGGATTAGACTCTAAATTAGTCGATCAGCCAGTCATCATATAAACATTTCTAAAAACTCTCCATTCGGAGTCGAGTGCTGCGCAGCATCAGGTGAGGTGCAGCTCTGTGCAGATCAGGTCTGACACCTGATGCGCTCTGGCGGACCAGTTCCTGTGGTCTGCTGCAGAGCGCAGGACGTGTGGATCACAGGTCTGCGCTCTGCAGAACCTCAGTCTGCTGGGCTACAGTGGTGGAGATGCAGCGCTATTTCTGCATCCTTGGTTCCAATTATTAGTGGGGACAATTAAGTGATAGCCAATGATGGTCTGATGGACGGGATGGCGCGCGCGCGCGCACACCTGTCAGAATGACCAGTGCCCATCAAATACGGAAAATTTCCAGTTAACGCGACCTCTGCTGGAAATAGACATGTACTTCAAGTAACTGGTGCGAATGAAGCAGTCCATTTTGATTGTGACGTCCTTCTCACAGACAGAACAAACAACAGTTCACAGTATTTCCTTTGCAATATAACTTGAACACTACATCAAATGATTTTTGTGCTGATTACTTTCAGTTGGTGGTGGTGTGGTGGCTGTGTCTCTGGTTTGTGCCGTGGGGGTTGTAGGTTCAAATCCAGCTCCTGTTGAGCTGTTAAATTAATTTTTTTTTACCTGTTGACTTTTGAAAGCCTATAAGGTTGTTACATAACTATTATTCAAAACTACACAGAGACTACATACATTAAAAAGGTTTAAGTCTTCTTTCATTAAACAGTATCAAAATGTTTCACGACTGAGCCAAATGTCCTCTTTTTCAAAAATCTAATTATGGTCATCCTACACTCTGTACCTTTGTCTTCTTCTACTATTTTATTTGACGTTTTGACAAATTAAGAGCTCTATTTTAGCCAGTTGTGTCAGCCAGAGTGGTCAACTCCAAATTTTAAAGTACCGGTAACTTCCTGTTTATCTTGCAAATCGAGCTCTGCACTGCCCCCTAGCGTCCTGGAGCACTTCCGTTGTGTTTTGGGTTTTTGCATGCTTTCTGGTTTGCATGTGTTTTCAGTTTTTGCATGCTTTCTGGTTTGCATGTGTTTTCAGTTTTTGCATGCTTTCTGGTTTGCATGTGTTTTCAGTTTTTGCATGCTTTCTGGTTTGCATGTGTTTTTAGTTTTTGCATGCTTTCTGGTTTGCATGTGTTTTCAGTTTTTGCATGCTTTCTGGTTTGCATGTGTTTTCAGTTTTTGCATGCTTTCTGATTTGCATGTGTTTTCAGTTTTTGCATGCTTTCTGATTTGCATGTGTTTTCTGTTTTTGCATGTGTTTTGTCTCTAGGGGCCACCGTAGGGAAAGAAGTCCTATTGACTTGTTTTAGGTGGAAGTTAAATGTGTAGCGTTTATAAATGCTACAAATGACATGGTCACAAAAAACCACAAGGTTTCAAGCACTAGTACCAATTTAAAGCCGCACTCTGGAGGATTTCATCAAGAGAGCAGTTTTTGAATCTAGCGTCCAAAGGCTCCTCCTCAAAACATCTCGACACGCGCGTCCGGTCGCGTGTGCGCGCGTGCACGCGGCGCATATACTTCGGGCATAAGCTGTACAGCTCAATGTGTAGGGTTTAATCACTCACAGTTCACAATCTTATTCCAACAATACTACGAGGGTCTGATGAGCCCTCTCTGTCCCTGCTGCTTCTGATATTAGCTCTGTTAGCAGTGAGCTGCTGCTGGACTCTGAAGCTGAACTTGACTCGGCCCTGGATGAACTTTTTGACCAAAGTAAACACGTAATCCTGTCAAACTTTGCCATTCTGTGAGGTGAAAGGTTTAAAAATAAAAATAAATCCATCTTTATCTGGGGAATGGGTAGGTTTTTAGTAGAAATGAGCTGTGAGTCCTCAGTGAACGGCTGAGACGGCAGAGAAACACACGGAACGTCCTGTACGACAGCGTCCCCTACTGGTACAGGTTTGGTCGATGCGCGTGCATGTTGAGAGAATGCAGAAATTTGAATTTCATTGGCTGAAAAATGTCGGCGGCAAGAAATAATGGAAAGGGGTCTCTAGGAGGAAGGAGGGTCTTCATCAGAATGACAGATGTTGTGGAACTCAACCCATAGATCATAGTTTAGACCTGAAATATCATTTAAAACATTTAGAAAACTTTGATACATTGAAAAATAATCCAAAGAGCTGCTTTAATGCCAATCAGATTAATTGGATGAGGAGACAGTGGGCTTCTATTGGTGCTCAGGATCTGACAGTAATTAAACAAAACCAAGGGTTTCAATAAGGTAGAAAGGCATTTAACTGGCTTTTATATTGACTGGACTGAATTGGCTGATAGTTCAATTGAACTATAAAATGAATAGACTTTTATTTAGATTTGAAACGATTCTGTTTGTAAAGTGCACTGACATCACTTTTGTTTGTGGCACTAAATAAATACCTATGATTTTAAAAGATCTTATAAAATATCTCTTATGTACAGTTTGCATTGTGTATGAGTATTTTATTGAATGACAATCTATAGTGTAAAGATTCAGTGAGGGAATTTAGCTTTTTTCTGTAGGGCGTTCTGTTTTATCACAGTCTTGTTTTTAATCAATGCTGTTATTTTTTGGGGTTCTGAACCATTTTATTTCTCTCATGTTGCTGATATAAAAGCTCCATGGAGGTTAATTAGATTGTAATTACAAGCATCAAATTAGCTTTTTTTATATACATTTCACTTTACCCAAATATCATATTTCTAACAACTATTTGTTCATGTATGAAAGTCATTGAAGCACAGGCAGTGAACTAATATCAGTTATTAGGTGCTTACAATTGTTAATTAAGCAGATGATTAATTTTCAAGCGGCTGGATGTAAATAGAAAGGCGAGGGAAAATGTTCCACCCACACTTTTCAGTAAACATCTGTTAGCATTTTGGGGGAATGTGTTATGTTTTAACTGGAAAAAAACCAGTAAATCAAGAGACTGGTTTATCTTATAAAACAAAATAAAAAAAATCTTGTTTATCTACCTGGTATATGATCTGGTACATCACACAGAGCTCACACTCTCTCAGTTCTATTTCAACAGCCAGCCCTGCTGACTTTTTAAATGGGTCTCAGGCTGCACCTGTTGGATTTGCTTAAGTACAATTTGTAGGCGTGTGCCACCATTTTGCTTTTGATCAAGGCCTTAAGGTTATGAAAATGTCATTTGCACCCCATAAGGCGGCTCATAGGGTTCCCTCACCAATTAATTCTTGCTGTGCTTGTGACAATGACAAAATACCCGAGTACCAGAATAATAAATCCAAGCCCATTTGGAATATAAATACGCTCCTCCCCTCAACCGCTGGAGAGGAAAAATAGCTCTCCGTCAGCGGTGTGGGGTTGTGTTTCTGCTCTCCTTTTCTCACCCATGAATTGAGGTTTTTGAAAAATTGTTTTATGAGACAGAATCGATATTTCTTGGGGAAACCTCGCTTTCTTTAGACGGCTTGTGAGATCAGGCCCAGCCTCTGTTGGGAGGCTGCAGTGAAGAGTTTCAGCAAAGACATTGCCGTTAATATGACATCACTGAAAGTAAGTGCAGGTAATTCTCTGTAAGGGCTGCCTGTCATCTCAGCTGTTGATTGATGTTTCTCATCTTCCTTTTGGACACCATTAATTTTCTTCAGGAAAGTGAAATCTCCTCAGTCGCTGGGAACAGCGACACAGCCGACACAACGCAGCACAGTATCTGACTGTATATCAAGCAGTGTGAAGATAGACGTGAAAATAGACTGAAATAATATGCCTGTTTAGAATGATTATGAAGAGACGATATCATGCTTTTCCTAACTCCTGGCTGTCTCTTCAGTTCCCCTCCTACTACCAACCAGTGGCGGGCCATGCATTTCACCCCTAGGCCTTCAGTGATAGTCCAACCTAAATTAATACAGCTCATAATACCATCAATACGACACCACAGCTCAAGAATCCCCTTAAAACACCAAATCAATCAGTAGCAAGCAACAGGCATTTCCAGTGTTTCTCTAAAGCTGTTAGCCATGGTTAATGTTTATAGTTGCTTAGAAAATTATGGACAACCCCATTTCCCTGCTGGGACAGGATCCCTTCTCCCCCTTCAGCCATCGTGGGTTAAAAAAATACCAATAGCTGTTGGTAGCTAACAAATCTCTGAGTTTAGTTCAGAAATTTTGCACAATTCCACCTTTCAGGCTAAAGCTAAGCTTATCCAACCACAGGATGCGTTCATGTTAACACCAACGTGAGACCTTAGCGGACCTTGGCCTGCTCTGTTTATGCTGAAGGCCTCAGGGAGATTTCATACAACCTTGCAACACAAACTAGCTAAAATATGATTTTATAAAAAGCCCTATTTACAGTATACTATGGTGGGGTTGCTGGAAGTGGCACAACCAAGGGAATATAATATGACCTAAAGTGATCAGACTAGAGAGAATGATTTAAAAAAATGTTTTGTCCGCTTAAGGTTAGGTCACACAGCAAGATGATAAAGTGATTTTTTGACCTGATTCTCTCCTTCTGACAATCTTAAGGGTGCCTTGATTGGCTCTAATCTCGTCAGATTTTCCTGTCGTGTGTGGTGATTGCTCTGGTTCACTCAGAATAACATCAAGACCACTCCGATCACAAACTGGGTAAACCAACATGTCGGAATGTCTTGGTCCGATATCACAGTGTGTATGGTGTTTCCCAAGGACAAATGAGCATGCAGCTTTCTGAATGTGATCTGTAGCCAATCAGAAAGAGAGGTGAAAGAGGCAAACTGCACAAAGTGAGGGGACTGCAGAATCAAAACAGTTGTTTGTATTCTCTGTTATTCATTGCAACAAAACTGTTATGAATGCATTACTGTTTATGATCAAAATAAAAGCATGCATGTGCCTTTTAATTAGACCTAGTCCTGGTGTGATGAATCCAGTAAATATCTGTTTGGACTATCGTTCACTTGAGAGGAAGCATTTGAGTCAAAAGGTTTTATGTTGAGAATGTTGAGTGGACTACATAGAGTGCATCCAAACACTAACTCAGCTGGAATAAATCCCAGAAGGTATTGAGAGAATAGACAGTGTACCTTTAGCCATGTTTTTGAAGTGATGCTATGTAAAACTCCTCAGCACAGCATTTCCTTGAACAGCTATAAAAAAAAAATTTTTTATTAATATGATCCTGCAGAGGCTGCTGTAATCAGTTCTGAAAATTGGATAATCTGTTCAACTAATTAAACCTCAGAAAGTAATCTAAAGAGTTCTGGGAAGAAGTTTAAACACCAGGAGTTTTGATTGCTCTATATTTCTGTTCACTGACGTTCCTTTCTTCTTTCCACCCTAGATGTCTTACATACATATATTAAAAAATGTTTAGTACCTGTATCATCTAGCATGAAAGAGGACAAGCTGTGATGTTTAGTGAAAACTGTATCTGCTTTGTTGTTCTACCTAAAAGGGTCATTTACTCTACATCGAACAGACAATCACGCCTAGTGATTTATGTCCCCTCTGCTCTACAGCCCTTCTTTGTAATTCATCTTCATGGTCTGTGCTCACAATCCCTCTTTAGACACCAAATCACCTCATTCACCTCTCTTGTACTAAATTCAAATGCTAATCCTAGTGTTGGGACATTCCCAACCAGCCTTCAGTAATAAAAAACACCTCCATATATTCTGCCCTAGACCCTTCGCTCCTGTCATCCTGTACTGTCAACGATTGACCCCTCACCACCATCCACTCCACATATCTCTTTTCTCATTGCCAGGAATTCTGAGGAGAGTAGATTTTTATTTTCTCTAAGGCACTCATCTGTCCCTGAACCCCTTCTTCTCCCTTCTGCCAGCGGCCTTGCTAACAGATTGCCAATAAGCTCGGTGGCAGGGCCCGCCAACATGTTCCCCCTCCATTCTCCCTGTAATGGCCTCTCTCAAGGGGAAAGAGCCCCTGTCTGTCACTGATCCAACTACCCTTATAACCCTTTCCCATCCTCTTTCCCCCTGCTCCTTTCCCTTCTTGTGTCACACCACCCACTAACTGCCTTCAGGTTGTTACAGGTACTCCTCTCACTAAAATACATGAGCGTATGCTTGACTGCTTATATGGATAGAAACACAAATGCACACACAGGAAAAGAAGAGATGGATTTTTTCCCCAACACTGGCACTTAACGTACTAAAGTATTCATAGCATCCTCTTTGTTTTCTTTTCAGACCTTGTGCTCTTTTGTCTCTCACAGTTTATTCATTATTTGCACTTTTACCATCATTTCATAAAGACAGACTATAAGATGAAACAAGAATCCAAAAGTAATCCCCGAGGTCCCTGCAGGGACGTTGACTGATCTGTGGGATTGAAGGATATTTCCTGATTAATAGAAACTTTATGTTTCGGATTTGACCTTCAGTCAAAAAGGATCCACTATCAAACAAAATCCCCTCTAGAACGCAATGGCAGAAAGTAGTTTTAAATTTTGTTTCTCTTGATTTTCTGACATGTCGTATCCATCATAAAGATGATACCTTCACAAAAACTTGGGAGCCATTTCTGGCATATACTGGACTCGAGATCTCATCTATTATTAAGAGGGCACTTTAATTTTGAAATTTGTACATGGAGCTATCTGTATCATTGGGCCAACTTTTGTTCTTTGTTCTTTTGTTTTGTCTTTGTTCAAGTATTGTACTGTTTTGATTTAAATTAAAATCGATAAATATTCATTTAAAAAAAAGGATCCACTACAGGCTAATTTCAACTTGGTGCACACTTCATAGTTAATTCACTGGTTCATTCAATTTCTTTACTAGTTTGTTCCTGTGCAGGGTCACAGGTAGCTGTTTCTATACAGCTGTCATGGGGGGGGGGGGTGGACACACTCCATGAACCGGTTGCTGGTCCATCAGGCCACATAAAGGCAAACAAGACAATCAGGTGGTGTGTGGAAGGAAACTACCTATAGAAAGCCCATGCATGTATGGGGAAATCATGCAAACTACTCATATTACACTACTAAATTATATACTAATATTACATATTGTTGTTATTATTATTAAAGGAAAGTATTAACAAGTGGTTTATTTGGATTTTCTGAAGAACTGCCTATTTTCTCCTTTGTTGACAAACTTGCTAGACTTGCTACTGTGCTACTATACACTCCAACACAATTTCACATTTTAGTTTCCAGGTTCAGTGCTTATGTTGTTTGCATGACTTGCAAGGTTGGTGTTAAGCAAACTCCTCCATTTGGATGCCTCATCAACAGCCTCCTCCTAAGGGACCATCTGCTAAATGATGAAGAATGGCTGGTAGGAGATGGAGCAGAGGAGCAGGAGCAGGTGCAGGATGTCTGTACAGGAAGTTTTCTCTTTGTCACATAATGTAGCCACTGAGCAAGATGATATAAAATCCATATGCAGCCTATACCAAAACACCAAAATTGTCTTAATTCTTAGCTTAGAAATTGGGCATTTAAATGTCTAACCCTGTTCTGAAAGAAGATGCCAAACATGGCCAAAATGGTCTCAGATCCCAAAGGGTTAAAAAAAACCTTTTAAATAAATTAAAATAAGAAAAAAATTGATTTTAAATACGCTATAATTCACATTACATTATATACTTTTTTCTTTTGCAGGATGAAGACATTTAAGATTAGCTTACAGCAAATTAATGGATTTGACTTTTTAATCTTGATTCTCAGTTTAAAAAACTGGTACTTCCTGCCAGAATAACTCATGTATTTCCCTCCATCCCCGTTCCTTTAAATGTCTGGTCAAAGATTTCACACTCAGCTCCAAGTTGTGTGAAGCTGCTAAAATAGGCCTTCGGTATCCTGTAACCTTTCATGTGAATGTGACTCTCACTTGCTGTGTCGATGATAATTTAATGGTAGCGATTACCCTTTTTCCAGAATGGCCCACAGTGTCAGACATGAGCTCGAGATGAAGAGAGCAACTGCTTCCTTTATTTTTCATGGAAAGCTCGTGTGTGTGAGTGTGTGTGTGTGTGTGTGTGTGTGTGTGTGTGTGTGTGTGTGTGTGTGTGTGTGTGTGTGTGTGTGTGTGTGTATGTTGAGCTCCTGCTATAGCAGCAGCGTGAATGGCAACTAACGCACACCTGTCACCATCTGCAATCAAATTTACAAGAATAGGAGTGAGAAGAAAACTACTAGTTCATGAAAATAGAGCACTCTGAGCTGAGAGAAGAAAATAATTTATTTATTTTCCTATTCCATCCTCTGAAAAGAAAAATCAATGGCTGAGTCAATAATCTCCAAACACACAGTTGAAATACACGGTTGTTTCCCACCAGCTCCTAACAACCAGCTGTAGGTCAAACTGACACGGATCGGCACGCCTCCCGTCTCCTCCTACAGCTTTGTGAAGCTGCAGCAGCGGCTAGGGGAAAGTTCTAAACTCAGCCTCAAACTTCTGCACAAAGATTTATTTATTTACTGTATTAAGCAGGTTCCTGAAATGTTTACATTTTCAGTTTTGTTTCCACCATACTGTTAATATCATGAATGTAATCTCTTTTTTTATATAATAATTATTATTATTATCTGTGTCTTTATTATGATTAAAATAGTCAATACAAATGACTATACATTTAAAAAATATATTTTGTATTTCTTACTTGATTAATCATTTTGCCACTTTACAGGAGTTTTTTTTTTTTTTTGCATAGCAAATCTTGATTATTATTATCATTGAAACCAACAGGGCAGTTACTTTATGAAGTGTTTTTTCTCCATTAAAATCACTAAACTATTGCAGAAGTTTTAGTGGGTTTTAGTTTTAGTAGCATTTGATGACTTTGAGGTCTTATTTAGGTCTGAAATTAAATAAATAAATGCGCAAGCCCAATTACTGTGTCGTGTTGACACAATGGCAAAACGAGAGTGCTTATTTACTGGTGATTAAAACCTAACATATGCAAGCCTCATGCACAAATACAGGAAATTGTGTCTTTTGTCCATGCAGAAAAAAAACCCTTTCAAACCACACAAAGCGCTATGTCCCACAAAAAATAATTGTTGCACCTGCAACAAAACTGTGTTTATAACATTATAAAGCGAGCACCAGCTCACCAAACAAGGCTTTTATTATTAAAGACCACTATTAGTTTGTTCCATGTGTCAGAGTGGCACAGTACCGAAACATATGAGTAAATACTCAGCACTTAAACCGCAAATGTGGTTCTCAATATTTAAGTTAATAAACTTTGCAGACTTGTTCATCCCCGATCCTAAGTCTCTGAGTGTTTCTTAGGATGGAAAATTCCTGTACAAAAAATGATCAGTCACAGCGCTAAAGTTCATAGAATTACACAGAAATTCAACTTCCTGATAAATACTATTATTATGATTAGTTGGACTTTGAGTTTAGGGATTAAACTTGATTCGTTTTATGTTTTAAAAGTGTCAATCCTACTTCATTAGGACACTTGATGGTGAAAAAAAACTGTAAAATGTCAAAAACTCTTATGGTATCCACTTTTGTCAATATCAAACACCACAATCAATATGCTATGTATCAAATTTACTGAGTTTTTGTTCATTAAAGGCTCACAAAGTAACTATTTTCATATTTTTTAAATCATTTTCTTGAGTCATTATGTGCTAATATGAGTGTTCATGAAAAGTCACTCAGCCCCATCTGCTGCTTGTATCCAGAATACCGCAGTTGCATCTTCAGTCTCCCGTCTGGTGCCCCTGAAGTCTCACAAAGTCACGTATCTCTTGAGAAGCAGTAATGCTTTATGGCAATCCATGTTTCCACCTCAGAACCTGCTCAGGACAGATGAGCTGAAGACACAGACATCATATATATGAGCTAAGAGATCTACTGTATCGTGTCATCATGGTGAAACCTTCAAAGAAACAAAGGAACCCTTCATCTGATGATTGAAAACACGGGCACACAGCGAGGGGAGGGGTCAACAGTTTGTTTTTATGACAGTGATTTAAAACGGACACTAGGGGGTGCTAAAAACAAGCCAAAACTGCCTAGTGTGGCTTTAAAACTTGTCCAGTGGTTTGTCTATATTTCTAAAACTACAGACAGACATTCACACACACAGATACAGACAAAACTGTTATTATTTGCATTTTGCTTTTAGACAGCAGACAATAACAACAAATATAGACCAAAGCCTCTAACAATAGGGGCTTTTCTCTACTGAGTGGTTAAAAGGATCAATGTGTCTGTTTACATATGGACCAATCACAACCCCTTACATTACTTGAGTCCTCACTGAGGAAAACGTGTCTGATATGAACCAGGAGCTTCAATAAAAGCCTTCAACATCATTAAAGGACTGCAAACGGCCCTCATTCAAGCAGCTTTAAGAACAACAAAAGGCAAAGTGCTTCAAATAGTTACAAGGATGGTAAAGTGGTCCCCTGTCCTCCAATAGCGCCTAATAATTGTTTTGCACAGGGTTCAAATTTTCCTCAAGATGAAAGTCCTGCGTTTGCGTTTTCCATTGATCTTTTACTTGTCCTCTTACGGTCTGATGCAGATATGGAACATTTGATTGCGCTTTAATCCAGCACCTTCTAAACTAAGTCCAACATGCAGCTACGGGAGCATTATCCAGCCCCTTTAAGCAGTTAACGGTCTTTTAGTCAGTCTGTGAGATCACGCAAAACTCAACAGGATAACAGTTTTAAGCCCCTCTGAGACTGAAGAAAGTCAGGTTGGTCGTGTGTAATAAAAGTACAGAAATCTGGTATAAAGTGAAGTGTGGAGTCATTTTAACCAGGGATCTCATGGAGGTGGTGGTGGGGGGGGGGGGTCTGCTGCTTCTGCAGGGCAAACCATCCCAGCATATGTGACAGGGGTGATTACACAAAGAGGAGCACAGAGGGTTTACTTTTTGAATGCTCTCTGATGAATCATTGATTGAAAGGCGACACAGCTTGATATTCATTTAAAAAAGAAATGTGATTTCAAATTGACTGCTCGTATTCTATTTCACTCAGAGGGATGCACGAGAGACTTCTGACAAGTGACGAGACTGGAGGGTTTTTACCACGGGCATTTACAACTTCACAAAACACGGTGTCGATGCAGACGGCACTGCAGTGGTTTTTAATAGGTTGACAAAGGCGCAGCAAAATGCAGAAAGATTGTTTGACGTACGATGGTCTCTTTGGTCCAAAAACATTAAGAAGACGCGTCACATTCATCTCCCTGTTGGCTCGTGTTGATCTTTCTCACTTGGCTAAGCAGTAGAGCTTGACAGCATCTTTACAAATTCATAACTGCTTTCTCTGAAATAAATAGAAAACTGAAAATGAACATTCAGCTCGGGGTGCCTCCACGTGCAACTCTAGTTTTGTTAAATGTCAGTCACATACAAAAGACAAAGTCATCTCAATAGAAAACTTGATATGAAAAGTGATTCGTTTTCTCAGAACAATAGAATAAAACCCTTTATAGAGAAGCTTGTGAATATACTGTAAATAGAAAAAACACCAATAAAAGCATTTATTTATGTCTTTCCAGTTATTGAAGTTTTATCCATCACTTTGGGTGACTGGACTGAATAATATTAATGAAACCTAACAACAAAAAAGTTTAAAAAACAAAGAGATAAACTTTTCTTCCGCAGGAGGTTTGTACAGTATAGCACCACAGCAGGAAACACATATATTATTTGACTGCAATATTCAAAGACATGGGGTGTTAAAAATCTATCCCTCCCTGCCCTGAACACCTAACAGGCCTTTAAAACAAAAAATGATAGATAGCAGCAAGATTTCCTGTCCTCAAAAATGCCATTTTCATGCTCTCCCACTTGGCTGGCTCACATGGTGACTCATCAGCAACTCAGAACCACTTTCAAACCCTGAGTCTTTGAAGAAAGACAATAACAAGAGGACCAGCAGCAGACATCGTCTTCCTGTTTTGTAAATGCCACAGAATAATCAGAATAAATGATCACAATCTGTTCCTGTGACTCACTTTTGCAAAAATGATGCAGAAACAATACCACAGTCGGTTGATTTATTTACAAAACTTAAATGGTTTGCTCATTTTTTAATATATTGTATGCACTGTAGTCATTATCATTAATGTGACTCAAACTGTTTGCCTGCAGAATTTTGTTTGACTTATTGAGAAACTAAGAAACATTTGATGATTTTTTTGTGTGTGTACATAAAATTATTTTATGTTTCAATAGAGACTGAGAAATACTTTATTTTTACTTGATTATTGTATTTTAATACAGTCAAATTCAGTATGACCTCACAGTAAAACACAAAACAGTCCATAGTTTGTTTGTTTTGTGTTTTCTTGCCACCCAGTCTAAGTTATGAGTGATATTTCACAGGTGGATGTGTGAGTCATGTTCCCATCATGCTTTGTGTTTTTGGTCGAGGTGGCAGGATTCGTCACTCAGTGATGCTGTGCAGCCATGACTCAGGAAGTAGAGTTATCCTTCTGTTGAAGGGGCTGGTTCAATCAATATCTCCTATTATTCCTACAAAAGATCTTAGAGAACTAAGCTGGTTTAATACAGTATAATCATCTGAAGAAAACAAGGATTTTCTCCAAATAACAAAATTACCACTTTGTCAGGGTAATCAGATAAATAAAGTGTTGCGTTCAGTTCCGTTCAGTTTATTATTAAAACAGAAGAGAGCAAAGTTAGTGGCAGCAATAACAGGAACTACAAACATGGAGAGTAGAGAGAGTAAAGCCAGCAGAGAGGGGAGATGTGAGTCTGTCCTCCAGCAGCAGCACAACTAAAGGGATGAGCGAGGATAACCAGAGCGAACTCAAACTATCTGAATTATCAAGGAGAAAAATCTGACGCCTATAGTCTTAAAAATAGACAGGACGGCTGCCTCATGGATAGAAAGCTGGTTCCATGAAAGGAGCCTGAGAACTGAAAGCTCTGCCTCTCTTCTACTTTTAGAAACTCCAGGAACCACAAGAACACCTGCAGTCTGAGAGCAAAGTGCTCTGCTGGGGACATGTGGAACAAGGAGGGCTCTAATGGAAGCAGAGACTGATCTTCAAGAGTTTTGTAAGTTAAAAGTAAAACTGTAAATTCAATCCTGGCTCTCTCAGAGAGATGATGAAGTGATGCTAAAATAGGAGAAATCTGCTCTCTCCTCCTAACTCGCATCAGCATTCTGGATCAGCTGGAGGCTGTAGAAGAATTTTGGAACATCATTTATAGATAAATATCATGTAAACACATTTCTGAGCGTGGACGGTTTTGGCTTCCATACTTTGACAACCATAACTGTTGTCAAAGAGAACGAAGAGATAAAAGCACCAACAAAAAACTAAATACATGCAGAAACATAAACTTAAATGACATGCCCAGAACAAATGTTGGAACAAAGCAACAGAGACTTGATTAAAAGTGTCAATGAGTGCTGTCCTTCCTGATTGGTTCAAGTACCCTGTCCATCATTTCTCCTGGCCAATCAGCTTTTTCACCCGCCTTTGGAGGGATGCTAGCTTCCTTTGCCACCTATCAGCACCAAGGAGGAGGCTTACCAACTCTCCCTCTGGGCCTATGATAGCAGGAGGATGCTGGAGCTCTGCAGGAATTCTGCCTTTTCCTGACTCAGTCCATCCACACCTCCTCTTGTTCAGTAAAAACACCCAACAATCACATGTTTTCACAGTTCTAAACTTAGATTCTAACATAGGATAACTAATTTAATACTGTTATAAATTCAAAATTATGTATTTAAAAATGTTCTAGTTTTATTACAAATGTCAACAATTTCAAATGGCATTATATGAAAATGATATGAGTGACTCAACATTTGCCATGAACATAGAGAAATTATTATTATTTTCTACCTTCAAAATCAATCTGGCTCAAAGCAATTGGACTGCACAGTTAAGACATAGTGTGTCACCCAACCACCAGCTGTAAATTAGGGCGGTGAGGAAAAACTGCTTTATTTTCTAATGGGAATTTTTCACAGTGCCTGGAATAAGAGGATCTATCTCTCAAGGGGCTGATTTTTCACTGTGAATTACTCCTCCGGTCCATTCATCTCCAAGCCAGTAACACCTTAGATCATGCTGACGCCTTGTCATTTTGAAGATTTGATGTCAGTTGTGATGAATTACTTTTCATCTTCCTGTTAACAAGTTTCTAATGTCTGAGCAGACTGTTGCTGAAGGTCCAACGAGACCACAAGTCCTGGGGAATTAGGGGAGAAAAATCATAAGGGGAATGGTTAAGAGCTGCTGTGAAGGAGCACCGACTAATACATCTGTTTGATTGTTTTACCTTCAGGGCAGAGTCTGCGTTTGAATATTTCACACAGGGTATTTTCTCTTTGCAGAGTTAATCGATCTTGGGTGTTTTGAAGCAAATGGAAGTAATTTGCTGATATAAGGTAATGCAAGCTGCATTGATTATGTTGCTGATTGGTGACTGCGGTAGCAAATCAGTCATTATGAAGGTTTGCTGTATACATCAGCATAATTTATGGGGACTTTTTTCAATAACTCCAAGGGTTATCAACAACTCAATACAGTAACAGAATGGAGTCTTTATGGGAAAAGATTTCTAACTGTCTAAACTAAAGATAGTTGCAGGCTAAATTGGAAAATAAAGCTAATCCTTGAAGAGCTACCCTTACGTTTTGACCAAAGCTGAAGGGACTACTAGCAGTAATTACATCACCCTTGTATTTACTTCAGGGGAATTTGTCATGTTTGGGATTCTCAGGTTTGTTTCTTTTGACATTTATTCACAATTTCTTGAAAAACCTATTAGTGAGCTGGAATTCATATTTTTAAAGTTGTCATCTGTATGGAAACATCTTAAGGACACCAATCAGACTAAAATATCTCAAACTTCTTAATTAACTAAAATAGTGAATGTGTCTAATAATATCTACACTACACCAATATGATTAAAACCAAGTGATAATGATCATGCTCACAGTTTAATCTAATAGACTGTTTAAAAAAAAGACACCACATAAAGTCTGGTTCCATTCCATCTTCAAATAGCAAACACACAACAGGAAACTAGTGAAAGAAAATAAATTATATGAAACAAACTGTTTTAATAACAGGGTATACACAATTTTAGAATTTTTCTACAAATTAAAAATGCAAAAAATATCTTTTAGTTTGCCTAAATGCCTCATCTAGTAGCATCGTGTAGTTGCAGAGAGACTTGTTGATGGAAAATTGCCTGTTCTAGATAAATGGATGACACTGTCTGACCTCATGTCTGGTCACGAGGTTTGGATCATGTCCAGAAGACACAAGCAGCTGCTCCTCCTCATCTAAAGGAGTGAGCTGAGGTGGTTTGGTCATTTGAATAAGACACATCCTCACTGGTGGTTTTCTGGACTTGTCCCACATGAATGAGACTATGTTTTTATACTGTATCCTTTCTGATCTGGGAACGACTCAGAGGAGCTGGAGAGTGTTGCTCTTCAAAGAGGGATGGTCTGGAATATTTGAAATAAACAAGAAATAAACAATATAAAAGAATACACTTTATTGTGGAGTACAACAAAATTGTAAAGCACTGTGACACATATTCCATCTTATGAAATAATTCCCACAGAAGACACATTTTAAATCAGCTGCATTAAGACTCATCTTTCTGATTTTGCTGGGTTGATTTAAGGCACTAAAATAACTTAATGAGCAGCTGAAAAACTTTGCAAATGACTTGAATGCCTTTTATTTGTAATGTCTTAATGTTTGTGTTGGCGCCTCTTGAATATCTCGTGACTGGACAGTAAATCCGCCACACCTCTGATGCTCACGTCACTACAGAATCAAGAGTTTTGTCCAGTAAAAGCAGATATTCCTCTGGGTGGTTTTCACATGCTCCTGGGCTGGTTTTGTTCACGGGTCTCTCTCAGGCTTTCTTGTGCGTTCCCCAGAGATATCACCATTAAATTGCTTTTTGCTTCAGAAGCAACTCACATGCATTAGAACTTGTAATGGACTTTGCCTCGGTGAACGTGTCAGACAATGTATTGATTGTGCCTTCTGAGTACAGCTGAACCTGCTTCATAAATAATTCATGCATCTATTACAGTTATTGTCCTAATTGTAACAATGTTTGGGTTTCTAAACCATGAGAAAATGAAAAGAAAAAAGAAACGTGTTTCATATTTGCCTGCCCTGTATTTATTTTTTTTAAAGGTGAATAGCAATATAATCATGTTTCAAACAACATTCTAATCGTATCCATTATGAGGATGATAACTTGTGTTGCCTGAAAGGCAAACAAAGTTTTAGATGGATCACGCCTCTTAGTTTTAATTAAAAATCACAGACAGCTTAATTGCAGTGCTGTTGTGCTCTGCTGGTGCGTGATTGCTTCAGAAACTGAAAACAGAAAAAAAGAAGATTGTAAGAGGGCTCGCTGCTGATACTGCTCCACAGTTTGTGCCCCAGTGCCCCCTATCAACAACGGCCTCCACAAACTTTCTTGTGCAAGTTTCTTGTCTGGGTGTGGTGACGTCTCCTTGAGGGAGGATTCTTTAAATTTTCCTTTGATAGGTGAAAACTGCAGAGATAAAATGTCACTTGAACTGAAAGTGAAAGTCAAGTGAAGCACTCAGGGTTCCGTTGCTCTTGGAGACTGTTTGGTCACATTTGCATCTTATGAAGTAAGCTGCTTTTGAAATGTACCTCAGCAGAACAACGTAGTTCTGAATTGATAACACTGATCTGTAATTCACTGTAGGCTCTTATAGCAATATGTAAGCTGCCATACATATTTATGAAAATCTCAGCCTCTGGCCTACATTTAGCTGATTGTGCACTTCACGGTGCGGCCTGGTTAAGTCATAATCCATCATTATGTCTTGAAGTAGAGGATATTCCAACCCTTCACCCCTACCCCGTCTTCCTCGTTCAGGCTGTATTAAATTATCACTGAACTTTATTGAAACACTGGAAGTAGCAGAGTAATGGAGGCTTATCAGGGGGACTTTCAGGAAAGACGTTAAGAATTTTATCTCCTGTGTGTTTCATATTTTTCACATATTGAGTTGAACCACATCTGTGAACTGTTTAAAAAAATGTACTTTCACCGACAATGTTCAAATTTGATCCTATAGACATTTCCTCCCTCTTGCTTCTTCTTTGATTCTCAAAGTTTTTTCTGAGGTTCATCATATTTCATTAGTTTGTCAAAAGATTATTTCACATGCTATAAAGTTCAGAGGTTCCCAAAGTTTAAAATACAAAACAAGAATATATAGTTCTCCAAATTAGGCAAACATTGCTAAAACGCTAAATAAATAAAAACATAATGAGAACACAAACAGCTTCAACTTGTATTATATTATTTACATCAATCTGTGTCTATTGTTTTTAATTTTTGAAATAATTAGAATGAAAATGGGCTGTTAGGAAACTTTTTCTATTTAACTCAAATCTCTGGAGATCATCATTGTATGTGTTGCAATCCACAGTGGGGTTTGGCACAAAATTAAAGCAAAAAGAAGAAACCTAAACAAGACTAATTTACATTCAAGTCTTCATGGTTGAGCGTCTTCGATTTTTTTCTTTCAGGCCACCATTCCCAGTTGTCTTCAGAGGATGAGTTTTGTCGGACTTTAAATGATGAGAAAATTCACTCAATGCTTTTTTTTACAGTTGTAGCATGTACCGTAATTGTGGTTCTTATTTACAACGTGTGTTGGATAAGTAGTCCTCACACTTTAGCGGGAAATGAATCTCCTGGATTTTTTGCTGAGAAAGCTGTGTTTAATAAGACAATAATACAGCTTTGAAGCTTTTAAACACGACATACAGTATAAGGATAGTCAGGCAAATAATTATTTATTGCCACCAACCAGAAGAATCTTAATCTATTAATATATACACTTGAAATTAAACTAAATAAAATGTGCACTTGCCGACTTCAGTACTTTGGGCGACAGTGGCACAGCTCTTGCCTGGTAAATGTGTCATCGTGTCCTTGTGCAAGACACTTCACCCACCTTATGTGTGATTGGTGGTGGTCAGAGGGGCCATCGGCGCAAAATGGTAGCCTCATCAGACTGCCCCAGGGCAGCTGTTGCTGCTGATGTAGTTTACCACCACTAGAGTGTGTGAATAATGCAAATTGTTAAGCACTTTGAGTTTCCTTAGATAGAAAATTACCGGTAATATTCAAATCTTCCACCAGAGGGCAGTAAACCTGTTTAAGATTCAGTACTGCAGCTTTTTGAGGAAACTACACATCTTGTTAAAAACATAGAGCTCCTAAAATTAAAAATACATGTATTAGATATGTTACCCTGTTGTAGCCTGGTAAACCAGACTATATGTGTAGATATATAGTCTGGCCACGGTCCACTGAAACGACTCATTCATAGGGGCGGGATCAACGGTTGTCAATCAAACCATCTTCACATGCTATTGGATAGAGCTAGAGCCGTTTAGCAACAACCGGAACCAGCTGGTAGATTAAACTTTTACGTATCCTGTCGGCAACGTGGCCAATAAATCCTCTTTCAAAATAAAAGGCTTAAGTTCCTCTATCTGTTCACGTTTTAAAGAAAAGCCCAAATTTAAATCGTCCAAAGTTGATAATAAAAACGTTTCAAACGAACGCGGTTCCTGAGCTGCCGCCATGTTTAAATTCAGAGTCGGCAGCTCTGACGTGATCGTCTAATCTCGCCCACCAACCCGTTTAGGCGTTGTGATTGGCCCGGTACGAGACTGACCGGACCAATCAGTGGGCAGCAGAAGTTCCAATGAACTAGACCAATGTCTAGACCAAAGTCTGCAGAGCAGAACTGACGGTCTAGTTTACTAGGCTAACCCTGTTGATGTTAAAGGGTTAATTGTTCTTTAGTTACCACCTTGAATTAATTATCATTGTGTATTTTTCAAGAACACTTTAATTGTTTATTGCTGTTGTTTGTTCTCTCTCTAGTTGCAGATTCCTTGAACCTCTCATACTTTCTTCTTTCTCTGTTAACCTTCTCCCCCACCTCTTTTTCTTTATCCTTCACCTTCATTTCCATCAGCATTAGCAGCAGCTGTAACGCCCCACCTGTGATAGTAAATCTGTAAGGCTTGTTTTTGAATTCAGACATCAATTCTAATTGTTGTACTGCCAGACAGGACACAAGGGGAAAAAAACAACAATTCTGTTGTTTATTTATATTGTCCTTTTATTTAACTGGTGTAACTGAATTATTAAGAGCAGGATCTGACAAACGAACATTTTTATTACAGCGTAAATCAAGTAAGTCAATTTTAGCCTCAAGCACATTAGTATGAGAATGTCTGACATGTTTTCTTTTCACTCCTCGGGTCAACACAAGTGTTGAGTATAAGACAAACGCAGATTTTCAATTTAAACAGCATGTTGTTGTTGTTTATTTGGGGTGAAATTATTCTAAAACTCTGACTTTTTTAGCTGTTAATTAATTCTTCCATGATAATTTTGTTAAAACACGAAGCAAACAAGATGATTTAGAGTGCCAACACAACAAGGTCAAGCCACTCAGCTGCTGAGACTCTTATGTAACTTTATGTGGAGCGAAGTTATCCAACATCACAAGTGGAAACCACTTACTTCCACTCTTTAGACACAGCATTTCTACCTTTTCGTACCACCTGACAAAAAATGAAAAAGTCAAAGTGGTGCAAAGCTTTACATACGGCAACTGCCAAAGGATGTTTAAAAAATAATGACAGCAACCTGATTTCTTAATGTAGAAGGTGCAACACACATGGTGAAGTCAGTATGTCGGAAGCTTTGAATTGTCATTGTGAGGATTAATAAAGAATGAACTTCTTTAATGTTTCGCCTGAGTAAGCTTATAAAAGCTGACACACAGTGAAGGAAGAGAGGAATACAAATAAACCTGAGCCCAATAAATGTCACTGCTTTCCTTTTGTGTTTGCAAGGCATGCAGGAAGTAGGACACTTGGGTGTCCACAATAGGAAGATGAGAGAAAAAGGCACTACAACTAGTTTTATTCATAAGCTTTGCAAAGGGCATTGGAAAAATGCTTTAAATTTGACATGCAATTGATAAAATGTTTATGGAAGGAAGAGGAAAAAGGTTGTGTTTTTATCTGAGGTTTATCTGATTCCTCCTCAGCACTGAAGACTCAGCAAGAATCTGAATGCACAACTGTTTGAATGAGCTTCTCTAAACATGCAAAACTCTCCCTAAATTTACTATACATTCTGTCTGTGTGACTTCTTTTTGCTCAACTCCACTTTTCACCGCCAGGTAATTCACACATTATGAATCACCACCTTGTACGCTTTGCTGATTCAATTCAGTCCTGAGACAGTTCTGCAACTATCTTGTGTCTCTGCTGAATGAGATTCTAATTGAAGAACGTATTCTGGGTTTTTTAATTTCTTTTTTCAAGAACAGAGGTAATTCACAGGGCCTTTTCTTGTTCGAGTGAGGAGCTCCTGTGTAAGAGTTGTCAGAAGACTAGTAAAAGTAGTGATTGTTATCTGCATCTTTGACGCATAAAATTGGCCCGTAAAAAACAATTTTACATGACTATTGAGGACACTAGTGGTAATCTACCACTGAGTGTTTGGTGAATCAAAGTAGTTCACACAGATTTAGTTCACAGTTCCAAACAAATAAAGCATTATTATTAGCCTTGACCATCATCTACGTTTTCTAATTTTAACTCTTTGCTATCCTTTAAACACAAAGGCAGTCAGATTTTATAGACGGGGTGCACATAATTAGTTCACCAGTAAGTATACGCACCAGATATCATGCGTGCTGTAGCGTTTGGAAATAACTATTAGTTATTTTAACTACACTCTCTTCTGATAAACATTAGAACTTATTTCTGGTTTATAATGGAAAGTGATAAACTGTCATTTAACCCTGATAATAGCTAATATTTATTGAAGGTATCTTTAGGTTCTTTGAAAGAGTACAGTGAATTGAAATACCTTATTAATAATGTGAAGCTGAGACCATAAAGATTGAACAACTATTTAATTTGAAAAACCTAAGAACACAGACAGATAAGACAGTTTGAAAGTTTGATGTAAACACAATTAATATTCTTAAACATGTTGAGGATGTTAAAGATGGTTAATCGTGAGTTTTAACGGACCGTAGCATATGTTTTAATGACTAGGGAAGTTAGTTAATTTAGTTAACCTAGTTGTGACTTTAAGAGTCAATTTAGGGCTATTTTGAGTTTGGAATGGGATTTAGTTTTGGCTTAATTTAGAGTGGAAGAATTAAGCTTTATCAAAGCAAACCTCTCGATCAGAAAGTGGTGTTCGCTCACTGAAAGGTGGACGCTCCTGGATCTGGCAGGCGTTGGTTTCTCCACGAGCTGAGGCTGGAGTCCCCAGACTCGGAGTGGTGGTCCTGGAAGGCGTGGTTGCCGATGACCTCGCCGGACAGTCCGTGGATACGTCCCGGTCAGCAAGGGAGGCATTTCAGCAGGCATGCTGAAGTCATTTCTGATCGTCCCGTGGTGAGGGAGAGACGAGAGGGAGAGACACAAGCAGCTCTCTCAAGGCCTTGTTCAAAGCTGATGAAGGTTCAGCTAAGACTAAGGATAGCAGCTCAGGCTGCATTCAGACTGTAGCTCAGACCGAGACTGAGACTGTAGCAAAAGACTGATTCGTACCGGAACTGAATACTAGTTTTGAGACTACGTTATCTTAAATTCAACCAATCAGAAGATATTAAGTGTACTAATCAAACCTGATTTAGTGGACTGGTGGATGGGTCTGATTGGGTAGGGGACTGTGAGGGAGTTACCAACTCACATATGACTTCCGCCCGTTAAACACTCACATTATAATTGTAGAAATGCATGACATAGCAGAGAAGCATATATAACACTTTGAGTGTGAGTGTGTGGATGACCCTGAGCAGGAACACTACAAGAGAATGTTCTGTAAACAAGAGATTACAGTTGGAACACCAGTCCTTGGTGTTACAGAAGAGACTTCTTTACAGAGAGTGTTTTATTAGACCAGCTAGTGTCCAGTTAAGGTCATCTGGGAGATGGACACCTGAAAGTGGACAGTAGGACACCTGTAGGGATCTTGATTCAGGTTAAACATAATCCAAGAGTCATTGTATTCCAAGTTATTGGGAAAAAGATGGATTATTGTTGTGGTGGTCACAGAGGTCAAAGGTCAGAGGTTATAGCATATTTGATGATGCTACAGTGCGTACCAGAACCTACTGCCCTAATGCGCCTTTGCAGACCAGCACTTTCACAGTCCCGATGGCAGCCTGAGATCTGACGACCTTCATATCCTGTTGCAGCGCAGTGAATGAGTGCTCACATGGCCTCTGAAGCTAGACACACATGCACAGGACCTCCAACACACGCGCGTGCAGCAACAGTGACACACACTCGCAGCACCTCCAACAACCTTTTCCTGGGGGCTCCTGAGGCATTCCCAGGCCAGAGAGGATGTATAATCCCTTGATCAGGTTATGGGTTTGCCCTCCCAGTGAGATGTGCCTATAGCCTCCATTAGACATGAGAAGTAATGGCTTTACTTCGCGTTCTCCCTGGATTGCAGAGCACCTCAACTTATCTCTAAATCTGAGCCTGGCTACCCTAAAGATTTAAGCTATTTGTATCCATGGTTTTGTTCATTTGGTCACAATCCAATCTTATGACCAGGTGACCGATGGAACATAGACAGTCCAGTAAATTGAAAGCTTCATCACTCAGTTCAGCTCCTTCTTTGCCACAATAGGCCTGAGCAACTTCCTCATTTCTAGACAAATCCCAGATTCATCGATCTATCTTTCACTCCATCCTACCATCGCTTGAGAACAAGACACTTAACTTCCTCCACTTGAGGTAGAGACTCACTCTCAATCCAGAGGGAGCACTGCACCTTCTTCCAGTCAAGAACCATGACCTCCAATGGAGCTGACTCCCATCACAGCTGCTTCACACATGGCTGTAAACTCCCTCAGTGCGCGCTGAAGGTCTTGACTTGAAGATACAGAACCACTGAGAAGTTCTTATAAAACTCTAGTTAGGGTGATACCTCTACTTCATTCTTCTACTTATGTTTATTCATTTAATAGATGCTTGTATCCAAAGCAACTTACAGACAATTAACAATCACCCTATCAGTCATGTTGTGAACTGTGGGGGAAATCAGAGTACCCGGAGGAAACCCATGCATGCATGGGGAGAACATGCTAATGCCACGCAGAAAGGCCGCAGCCGAGATTTGAACTTACGACCTTCTTGCTGCAAGGCAACAGTGCTAACAACTGCACCACCATGCAGCACTCAAGGAGCTCCTCCATCCATCCTTCTGATCACATATGTTGACTTTGTCTCTTGTAGCTGTAAATATGATAACAGTTCTATGCTACCATTAGTAAAATAAATAAATCAAGTAAAAATAGCAGCAAGGAGGATAAATCCAGTCCTTTTTGTGCTTGAGTGAAAAACTGGCTTTGAAACAGTGCTGTCCATTAAATATTGTTCTGTTTTTAAGCATGAAAACATGGTGATGTGGTTAATCAGTTGTGTTGTTTGTTTACTAAATTACCACAGACGTAATCTTGTCCACACTCTACAGCAGGTGAATCCCACCATCTTTAGCGATCCTCTAGGCGCCACCAGAAGGTTGGCCTCCTTCTTCTCTTTGTGAAATGTCTTGACATCTGGCTGAATCATTATGGAACCTGGAGAGCAGATGGGGCTCAGGTGATGAATACTAATGAATCTGATGATGAGAAAATGTACCAGGGCTAAAGTATTCAGGTGAAAAAGAAGTGTAATTGAATGCTCTTTTAAACATCCTCGTTCACAGGTAATGTCTCAGTCTACAGTGAAAAGTTGGCTTAAAACATAACACTGTTAAACTGTGTTGTTTCGTTAAGTCCAACAGTGGTCAAACCTTTGATTAGCAACTTTTATTATATGTTTAGGGCTCATTTATGTTGTTGAATGAATAAAGCTTGACTAGCTTGGGCTTTTTAAACCACAGAAGACCTTAACTTCTTTACAGTGAATACATTAAAACATCAAAAAGGATGTTATTGATTCCCAAACTCCTCTTGTATATAAATTTATATTATATGCATTTTGTTAATTGCACCTTGTCTGCTTCTTTTACTACAGTATTTGTTTATTTGCTTTGCAGACATTTTTCTCCAATTGATGTACAACAATGAACCTATCATTTATGTGATCTGTGGGGGGGAACCAGAGTACCCAGAGGACACCCACACATGCATGGGGAGAACATGCTCACTCCATGCAAAGGCCACAGCTGAGAATCGAACATGTGACCTCTGACTGCGAGGCAACAGTGCTGCCAACTGCACCATCATGCAACCATTTGACTGCTTCTCTGACTGACTTTGTCATTAAACTTTACATTTTTGGAAACGTTGCCTCATAGACAGACAGACAGATGAAAAGACGGACAAACAGACAGATGGATGGATAGGGCAGCATGTAGCACAGTTGGTAGAGTCGCTGGTTTGGTAACCAGAGGGTCGTCGGCTCGATCCCAGTTGGCTTATATTGTCATTGTGTCCTTGGCCAAGACACTTCACCCATCTTGTCTACTGGTGGTGGTCAGAGGGACTTGGCATGTGTCGGTGCATGGCATCCCCGCCTCCGTCAGTGTGCCCCAGGGCAGCTGAGGCCACAATGTAGCTTATCACCACCAGTGTGTGAATGTTGTGTTGTACAGCGCTTTGGGGAGTATACTGTAGAACACTCTAGAAAGCGTTCTATAAATACATGTCATTAGATACTGTAGATAGAGATTGATTGATTTGTTTGAAGATTGCAGAAATCCCTGGACTAGTCATTAGCTCATTAGTCCACTCAGTACTAATCTTTTTGTCTCCAAACTCATCTGAACTATTTATTCTGTGCAACAACTTAACACTTGTTTAGGAATGTGCTGGTATGAATTGTTTAAATTAATTCTTTTTGGTTATTTTTGTGTTTTGGAAACTTTGTGGGAATGCAAACTCAGCATAAAAAAACATGCAAATGTGTGTTTATACCTAGCAAAGGCGGCCATGTTTAGCTATTGGTCAATTTCCTATCTCATCTGCATCACATCCCTGCACTCCAAACACAAGACAGGCATCAACACACAGACCTTGTACATCTCTCCTGGTCTAATCAACAGCATTCTAAACATTGTGGAGACAAAATGGCAATCAAACTTGTTTTTACTCTGACACACACACACGGATGCAGATGCGCACACACACACACACACACATGCCTTATTCCTTCAAGTCTGTTCCCTAAGGCCAGGGACCATCAGAGAAACAGAAGACACGCGCCCTTGAGCGGCGGCGGCCCCGAGCCAAAAAGCAACCTAAATCAATTCCGTTTGATTAGGTGCCACAGCATACACTACATCATTATAATTCCATTAACACAGGGATGGATTTTCAATGAATGTAACTGCAGGCAAATGGTCGGGCATAATTGTGTGAAATGAAATACAGCATAGGTTTAGAATATGGGTCTGAATTTCTTTCTTCTTTTTCTCCTCCCTCATTCCCAGATAAGGACTTTACCTCTTCCTAAAGCTGCTTCCTTGATCTATTCCTTTTTGCAAAGCAACTTCTCACCCATACATTCTTGCAGTGCCTTTAAAATACTTCCCCCACAATAATTCCATACCTTGACAGCTTTGGCTCTGTAGGCTTGGGCAAGACCGTCATGTTATCAGTCTAAAAAGTTTAGGCATTTAAAGCATGTCTATTGTTGATTGTCATTAGATTTCAAGAAAAAGAAAAAAACTGACTGTTGCAGTTTTATGCCTCTCTAAATAATAATTGTAAAAAAACAGTATATAAAGACTTAGTAAAGAGCAGTTTTAATATAATGTAGCAATGATTTTACATTGCCTTTGGTTCTTCTTGTGGGGATGTTCATGTATAATTAATTATTTATTTAGCCAGACGTTTGGATCAAGACCCTACTACTCTACGTATTCTCCTTGACCTAAAGATTATCACTGCAGCTAATTTGGAAAACCTCCTTAAGATTTAAGGCAATCATGTGGATACAGTTTTAATCCTCAAACCAGTTTTCCCTTGTATTCCTCAAAGTGCTCTCCTATGTACACTTTATGAACTCCATTATTCTTGACAGTTCTACCACATACACCCCCAATCACATCACACCCCTCCATGGTATATCTCTCTCAGACCATGTCCTTCTATGGTCATTAAGTCAATTCCAAATAATTTAATTTTGTTGGCAAAAAATATACAAAATAGAGATTTGCAGTTTCATGATGACCCAATTTTAATTGAAGGAACTAATATTCTGGGAAAGAAATGTACAAACAAATTTATCAGAGCTCATTTAAATCCTTTGTCTACTCCTTTATGTAAATATAGATGGGAGTTCTTGAATAGAAAACAATGGAATGAAATCTTCTTACTACCTCATAAATATGTAATCTCCAATAAAGTCAAAGAATTTTTATTTAAAATTGTAAATCGGTACTATCCTGTAAAAGACTATATTTGTCGTTTCAATTCTACTATAAGTAAAGAATGTTCTTTTTGTCAATGTGATGGTGAAAGTCTTGAACATGTGTTTGTGGATTGTTCAAAGGTAGCTGTTTTGGTCTGATTTACAAAGTTTTCTTTCTAGAAAAATTGACAAAAATGTGATATTATCAAAACTTCAAATATTACTTATTCTTAAGAACTCTAATTTCACCTCTGAAGAAATGTTTTTGATTAACTTACTTTTAATTCTAGCAAAATACTATATTCATAAAATGAAATGGAGTGGAAAACTCCCTTCATTTTACACTTTTAAAGAATCTGATCTAAAGGTATATATTGCCTCTATTAAAAATCTTAATTTACCCAACCAAAAACTTGTTAAAACAATCAGAGTTTTTCAAAAGTTTTCTTTAACTGAATAAGCAGACCCCTTTTTCTGTATTTTCTGTATCCTTTTCTTTATTTTTATCTTGTTGTATGTTATTTGATTTATTATTCTTGTTTGTTTTTTGTTATTCTCTTGACAAGAAATTGGATATATATTATCAACCATATGTCAATTGTCTGGCAAATTGTTTTGATTGAAGGTCATGGTTGTAATATAACTAACTGTTCAATTAAAAAAAAAAAACATGTCCTTCTATGACACTGTGTGATGATGTCATACTGCAAAAGAAACAATACACAGACAAGCCAAGCTTACAGTATCCCTTCTCCTGCTTATCTGTGCACATCTCTAGCACCTAGAATAGCAAATAAACCTGGAGTTGAACTTTCCCTGACAGAAAATAAATGTTTACTGTTCCCACAAGTTTTTTTTTATTATTATTATTTTATATTTCTGTTTATTTTTGTTTGTTATTTCTTTTTCTCTTCTCATTCCTTTTGTGTTGCTTGACTTCTTTGTTGTTTGCGAGGCTCCGATCACAGCCAGCTCAAAGAAGGCTGACTCTTCAGCTGCTGCAGACTTCATGTCAGACACAGTGCTGCATCTTTAACACTGCACTAGCTTGTGGAATCATCAAATATTTCATGTCTTTCCAAGTCAAGCAACACAGTGCATGCACTGGTTGAGTGACTCAGCTCCCCGATGCCCCCTCTCAGAAACTTGTCCTGCATTGAATGGATGCCCCAGACGTTTGTAGAGACACAGAGCTACTGATAAAGGTCAACAATCCATCAGGTTCCGAGGTTTAAAAAAACAGCCTGTCCTGTTAAATGACTGCCTAAAAAGATTAATATTTGTAGGAGATGAACATAAATCTGAATATGAATCATGACTGAATATGTTATTTGCAATATCAAACTGCCTTATTGACATGTAATAACAAAGGAATGCTGATAGTAACAAATATTTGAGAAACTAACATGAAATGCTTACTTTGCATCATTACTTACTGTGTTTGCGCCTGATTTTATCACCTGCACATTCAACAAAACTGCATATTCAAATATGTGATTATTTATATCCCGATAACAGACAAACGCCGGTTTTCCTCCCAGGTTTGATGTGTAGATATGAGGCAGCAGTGCTTTCCAGTCGGGCCAACAACAGACCAACAACTGTGCCAGTTTATGTTGAGCAAGGAGAAATCAAGGAGAGATTTATGAGCATAATAATGAATCCTGTGTCTGCTTTAATTACAACAATCCCAGACTCTTTGAAGTACACTGCTGCAGCTGGAAATCATTTGCCTTGTGTCTGAATCCTTACACCAAACTGATAAACACGCATCAAGTAAAGCATGAACATGTTGCTCTAAGTTTTTAGATTATCTCCTCCTATTTGTCATCACTTTTGTGAATAAACTGAAGGAAAGGAGGCTAATTGCTTGCGCTGCTTACACGTGTATTACAGGGACAATTAGGGATTCGCTTTCATTGTCTGGTAGTGAAATTAAAACAGAACGGGGAAAAAGGTTTGTGAGATACATCGTATAATTAGAAGCTCATAAGGTATCAGCCCAAATGATGCTAATGCATTTCCTGAAAGAGCTTTGAATGTCAACCAAGCATCGTTAGTGGGGGCGAGAAGAGACCCCGCACAGATGCTTGTCACCCAGGTTGTCTCTGACGCACCTGTGCCCACCGTATGTCAGGAGCTCCGATCGCCGAACACCAACCCGAATCGATCAAGATCAGAGCCGACACCAGCGTGTGACAGTTCCACCTGTGTCTCACCACCAGGCGTTTGCTTCTCGTCCTCGAGCCCAGATAAAGAGTCTGATCTCTGGCAGAATATAAACGATCTGTCAAATTCTGGCAGGCTTAAGCTCTCTAAAGACTCCAACTCCCACAGCACCCACCTGCTGTCCCCAGGTGAGTCCAACACAAGGTTTGATTAGAAAAGATCCTCAAATTATTTTGACTTTTTTTTTTAAAGATTACTTCAAGTCAACAACTTAGAAGTGAAAGAAGGCAAAAAAAAAAAATTATTTTATTTTTGTGTAAACATGTTACCTCCTGATCTTATTGTTTACTGACCATGCAGCACAACAGCTTGCACCCTAAAAGAGGAATACCAATTTATTCTTGTTGGTGTGTCTTTTTTTTATTATTTCTCGCCAGGAAGATTCCGTTGTTGCAGAACAAGGTCAGAGCCCCAGAATACTTCAGGGAAAAACATGTTAAGTGAGCTGAGAGGAGCCAGAGTGAGCCTGATGGATGCTTGGCGGGTTTAAAATGAAGCGCCCAAAGACCTCTCTCACTCTCACACACACACACACTGGCACTGACTGGTGTACTCTTCTCTTTTCATGAGGTGGCAGAGGGTTGCACAGCCTGGCGCATGGCATCAATCAAGAAGGCTCATGTGAAATTGGTGAAACTGCTGGGGATGAGTTATTTTTTCTTGATGTCTTTGCTGTGGGCTGAATGTGTTGTTGGATCTTTCTGGGTTTGTTTAATGCTGCTAAGGGTTTAGAACAGACTGAGCAACACTGGCCTCTTTTGGCCAGAGAGAAAGGAAAATCAAACAGAAGAATAAAATAAAATGTAGCACAAAACATAAAAATAATCGAGAGAAAAGTCAAACCACATAGCTTCTCAATCTCCTCCTGTGTACGCGCTCAACCCTTTATTTGTCTGTCTTTTTCTTTTGTTTGGTTTGTTTGTGAGCGTGTCAGCACACAGCATGGCTGGGACAAGTCTGTTCTCTTTGCAGCTGCGTTTGTTAATGTCACTCAAGACAGTCAAATTGAAGGTGCCATTGTTGGTGCCAGAGGGCAACCGGAGTGCATTCGACAGCTTGACAGCTCTCATTAGCGTATTAGATGTAAACAGTGGCACAGATGCTCCCGGTCAGTCCTTGGTCAGCCTGGAGCGTTGCTTAACGGGCCACTGACAGGTGGCTTTGTGGCACTCTGTCTCATGTTTGACAGGGTGGCAAAGCAATAGACTGCTGGGATTGTCAAGGACAGTGGAAATGTTACAAACATGAACACTGGTATGAGACTCTTGTAAACATGCAAACAGAATACAGAGGAAAAGCTATAAATCAAGTATTCCAAGAAAAGTCAAACAGGATGTTTTAATGACAGCATGAAAAATATGCACCATATTTTGTCCAAGTACAATAAAAGAATAAACATTATGGTGGAAAATTGCTCAGAAAACACTTTAAAACCACATTTGTTGTCATTCATTGACAAACTGAAAGCTAAACCTTGGATCCTGCTTTGTAGCACAGTTACAGCAAAAACCTGAAAAGTTCTGCTCTCACTCTTACTTCTCAACATTTTTAAGAAAAAAAAAAATATATATCAATGCCACAGGCGCAAAAGTTCTGTCTAACTGAATAAAAGTTAAACATTTTTTTCCAGTGAACCTTTTGAAGTTTGTGCGATGCCTCGGGGGTGAAATAGAAAGAGGTTTACAGGTAATACGGTGAGTGATGATCCTGTGCAGGCAAAATGGTTTGAAAAGAAAAGAGGATGGACCAACAGAGTGAAAGGAGCTGAAGAGTGAAAAGGGGAGACCTTTTCTTTGGCTTTTTGTTATAACTTTGCAAACTTGACCTGGTTTTCAAAGCTTTTTTTTACTGTATTGAAAACAAATTGATGTATTGTCCATTTTCTTGTCTTTTTATTCATAAGAAATTCATTTTTTAGATCATTTAAGATCATTAGGAGGATTTAAAATACAAACAAATGTCAAAAATTGCTGTTTAGAATGTAGACAAATCTTTTCTTTTAGCGTGTGAACTGCTGATTTTGAGACCTTGAGGTTGGTAAGTACTTGAAACACGATTAAAGAAAAATATCAACTGAATACATTTTTTCAAACATGGAATTGGTCTGTGGTATTATACTTTAGAGCACATTCACTCCTGGCAGAACTGTGTCCAAACAATTAGATTTCTATGACAAAGATCTGAAAATGAATGCCATTAATTCATCTGTGACATTGTTTGTTGCTGTTTTTTTAGACATACAGTGCATAAATAAGTCTCACAGTTCTTCCACCAGTATAAAGATTGATGGCTTCTGGAAAGGAAACCTGCCTAACATTATGCTCTGAATAATTTAAAGAAACTTTCAAAAATGGGGCTCATAAAGAGTGTGCTTTGACGATTGGAACTTGCTGGGGCACAGACCAAAAAGAAAATAAAAATGGAATGATGGAAATTTGTCATGTTTACCTCGGGCCTCCAGAGTAATTCTCTATCTAATTCTCTTTCCAGCCCGGCAGGTTTAATGTAGAATCCAATCATCAGTGTCCATTTTCTTTCTGAAAAACAGCAGTTGCGAGGGGAGTGGCGGGAGGGACTGAAAGCTCGTTTGTGACACTGGAGAGTATTAAAATGCGTTCATGCTTTAGAAGAACGGCGATGTTGCGTGAACACAAATCTCAGTAAGGATGTTTGTTGTTGTTGTTTCTTTTAAAGAGGCCTTTCCCTGAACTTACAGGGACGGAGGTTAGTCATCCCAAGAGGGTCAGGGTCACCTGCAGGTCTGAGCAATTTCCCCTTAATCCACTTTAAAGATTAATGTCAAATCAAGCTACTGTGTTCGTATATGGACTTCCAGCATGACCTTGCTGGAGGCGGTGTGTTTCTACTGAGCAGCGTCCATGCATGAGCGTGCATGTGCATTTACTATAAACCTCTATATCCCCAACATGAGCATGTACAGATTTATAAACCAAAAAACAAAAGAGATTGCATCAGTAATACTATTTTTGTCTTAAATTAATATTTGCATTCAAACAATAATTTGCTGTTTTCCTCCACATTTCACTAAATGCACTACAAACCAGCACCTATTATAAAATCTGCAGGTGATCCTGCCTAAATACCTTTACACATGAACACTATCCATTACCTCTCTACTCCTTTGGAACAATATCACAGATCTAGATAAAGACAGAGTAATGCTGTGTAATTTAGCAGTCTGGCCAACTATTTATCTTGTACTGTAGTGGACAGGTTAATTACTGCAAACAGGATGTAGTCATTAAAAACAGAAAAGGCTAATAGCATAATTAAAGCATGAAGTATTATCGTTTATCTCAATGCTGATTGGAAGAATTTAGTGAGTAGCAACTTATTTTATTTGTCATAATTATATGTTGAAAAATATTTATTGAGCTCAAACTTTCTTTTGTCCTAATGGGCGTTGCTGGGAATTTAGCAGGGTTTGTTTTGCCTGAGGGATACTACAATTATACATTCTGGTTGTTCTAGAGTCAGTGGAGTCTATTTTTCAGGAGCAAAGTGTATCAGTATTTTCACACCTGGCCTAGATACACTGTCAAAAATAATGGTAGGCTACAGAAAAAGTACATTTGAGTACAGATTGGATTTATGTACCCTGTAGGGTTGAATGCTGGACCTTAACTTCTGAGAACCAAAAAGTTTTTCTTTTGCTCACAAGTAGTAAAAGGTATTAATATGTATACTGATTATTCTAAATGTTACGGTACAGTGTCAGGAGACCATCTGTTTGTTTTCACTCAAATTTACCAAAAG
This sequence comes from Callopanchax toddi, assembly GCA_006937965.1. Classification (NCBI taxonomy): domain Eukaryota; kingdom Metazoa; phylum Chordata; class Actinopteri; order Cyprinodontiformes; family Nothobranchiidae; genus Callopanchax; species Callopanchax toddi. Next base: position 5,087,664 of record SSNR01000009.1, on the reverse strand, counting down.
TTTGTATACCTTGAAATGATAGTTATGTGGACAGTACAAAATACCAAAAGACCAGGTAGCTCATTAGCATTGTCCCTTGCCTTTGAATTTGAAGATTTAGAATTCAAATCCCTGTCAGGCAAAAAACTTATAAATGATGCTCTGCTGGATCAGGTCAGATATGACCAGAGGTGGGTAGTAACCAGTTACATCTACTCAGTTACATTTACTTGAGTAACTTTTTGAAAAAAAATTACTTTATGAGTGGTTTTACTTCACCGTACTTTGTACTCTTACTTGAGTATTATTTTTGTTAAGTATCACTACTCCTACTTGAGTAAAATCTCTGAATCCTCTACTTACTGCGAGTAACTTTAAAGGAAAAACAAACATGTTTTAACACCAGACACAGACCTACAGTTTATTAAAGGAGACCACATATTTGTGTACCAGCTTTGTTTTCCTACTCTCATTTTCTATAGCTAACTATCTTTATCTAGTTTGCACAAAAGCCAGACATAGCCAGCTTGTTAAATTAGCTAAATAGATAGCTACCTAGCTAGTTTTATAGTTGCATAGCTAGCTCTACTAAGTTTTGGCAATATATTTTAAAAAATACTTTGAAAAGTGTTTCTTCTGCTTAAAATTTGCTGTTTTGATATCATGTTATGTATTTGTATCAGTGTTTTTCATTTTAACCTTTAAGATACTAGAAATTCCCCCAAACTTTATATTTTTGTCTGTCTGATGACATCATTTTTAACAAATCTGATGGATGTTACTCAGTACTCAAGTAGACTTTTTACCAAATACTTTTTTACTCATACTCAAGTATTTTTTGGGACAGCAACTTTTTACTTTTACTTGAGTAAACATATGTTGAAGTAGTGCTACTCTTACTTGAGTACATTTTTTGCGTACTTTACCCACCTCTGGATATGACCTTGATTAACATGTCAGCTCAGGAAGCAGGACAAACTGAAAAGACATTCATGATTGGAGAATATCTATAATTTATTTAAAAGACATTATAATTCAAACTGTGTTTGTGCCTTTTAAGGGTCTCTTTGTTGTACTTGTGATCTGGGGTACAGGGCTGACACCAGAGGTGCAAGACTGATCTAAAAGGCACAAACTACATGGAAGTCCCCACAGCTGAAGGTACCTTTCACCTTAAAGGGTACCACCTTGTTCCAGCTTTTTCTCCCTAAAGGTAAATTTGGATATTTTTTTCTGAGTGTAGCAAAGAGCCTTGCTGTTTCGAACAGATCTGTGTGGCGCCTCAGTCTGTGATGTCTTTACACCAGTCTGGACCCACAGTTTCTGGTACTGCTTTACTGGATAATGGGTGATGTCATGCTTCAGTTGATAAAGGGCTTGGAGAAGCAGAGTTTCTGACATTTTCTCACCGCTTCCAGAACAGTCTTGAGTTCAGAAATGTGCTGCAGACGTGGTGGAGCGCTCAAACTTTCTGTCTGAACAAAAGGATGTTCAGCTGGATTATTGAGTTAAAGGAATTACTGTTTCAGTCCAAACTAATGCAGAACAGATTCTGGCTTTGTGCTGTGGATGTAACTGAAGCTGTAAATAATCTATCTTAATTTTCAAGACTTTTGTGTGAAAAAGTGATGGTAACTCAGTCTGTTTAGTTAGTTTTTCCTATTTCCCTCTTCTCTAGCACCCAACACTGAATTCTGTGCGTTCTCCTGGTCTCTTCTGCTGTATTACTCCTCCTCCATTAACCCTTTAAAACCGAGTGTGTCGCCGCCGACACGATTCTGACATGCCTTCTTTCCATTACCGTAACTCCGCGACCGTTTGCGCTATCCGAAAAATTCAAACGGTTTTAGAAAGAAGAGAAGTTGCGCTTTCAGGTCAAATTAGTGTTATTACGGTAATTTCATTTCCGCGCTGTTGGTAGGCCCGCGAATCAGTCCCTTTGTCCCCGTCTCACACACACACGAACGCTGCAGCTGAGGAGGAGGAAATCAGCGACAGAAATGGAGAAAAACACAGCAAATTCTGTCAAAAAGAAGACCTCTCCAGGTTATAAATCCACCAAAGAGTTTCCTGGATTGTTTTGAGCTCAAAACAGAAGCTGAAGCAGCGATTTCCAGTGAAAAAGGTAAGGTTTGACCGATTGAATGTTTTGAATTGAATATAAGGATAAATGAAGCTGGTATGTAAAAAATATGTAGTTTTGATACTTTCATTATGTTTTGACATTTTTAAAACTGTGTACCAAGTAAGTAAATTAGTACAAAGTACATACATTTGTACTTTTTATGTCTAAATGTCCTGTTTTGTGCACTGATGTCACTTTTTAGTGCAGTAAACCACATTCTGACTACAAACTGCCTGCATAGTTCACATGTCTTTTCTGTAATAAATACTGTGGGTTTGAGACCTGCTAACAATGTATCCTCTACTTTTAGAGTCTTCTGAGGAGCAGATGGTCTTCTAAGGGAGAACTAGAGGTGGATGCAGACTCAGAGTTGGTCCAGACTGGAAGAGGCTGTGGGGATGCTGGGGGTTCTGGTGATGCTGCCAGGGACCAAAACCCTTCACCTCATCATTCCAGGTGGAAGACTGAGGCAGAGTCTGATCATCCTTTAGTCCCTGAACAACCAAGGTTCATCCTAAAAAGAAGCCCTGGTGTCCAGACCCCTCTCAATAAACCATCAGGACTCTGACATATGAGGAGAAATGCAGGCAGGGAAAAAAACGCCTGAATATATTTTGAATTATTGGCCTGTATTTTTGTATTAGCAAGAGAAAAAGGAAACAAAAATTGATGAAAATGTTCTAAACTGTTAAAATTGTAAAATTATGATGCAAAATCTGTAGTTTCTGTGTATATACCCTTTTTTATTTTCACTAAAACTCTAAAATCTAATTTCGCTTTTTGGTTTTTCTTCATTTCAAACAGTTCTTACAGTGGTTTATTGAACATTATATAGTAAAATAATGTCAGATATTTAAAGTTCCAAGTGTTATGGAAAAAAGAGCCAAAGCATTTGCTTACAGGACATTTTTTGACAAATTTATAGTTAAAAGAGTAAAAAAATGCCAGGCGGACATGTTGAGGCTTAGGTGATAAAGGGTTTTAACAGGAAGCGCGTAAACTTTCAAAGTCAGGGAAGGGCAATAGTAAGAAATTAAAACAGTTTGCAAAAACACAAGTTGTTCAGCCAGGATGGATGAAATTGACAGAGTGAATCAGGATGTTTTTCAGGACTCTATCATGTGATAGCATCAATATTTATAGCAGGGGGTCTGATGACAGTTTGTCATAAGCATCAGTCCCCTGAATGATTCCCAATCCCTCAATGCTTTTTAACAGATTGAGGTGACAATGAGGGTGCAGACAGGTGGCAGCAGGCCAGGTGATGACCCTGATCTGATTAATGTGGCGATGGATAACTAGCTCGCTGCAGCTGCCATCATCATAGCAGACAATGTCAAAGCCTCACTAGCAGTCAGGATTACAACATTAGCTGACAGCCCTGGTACAACGTTTACTGTGAACAGACTGAGTGTGATGCTAACACTGTTTGCTTTAACTTCATAAAAAAGTTTCATCTTTTGCAGGAAACATTTTCTTTAGTTCTTGAAATTGGTATTAAGTGCCTAAATAATGATCACAGAATCTTTAATTTATCAAACACATAACTTGTTAAAGATGTTAAAGCGCTGGAGATGGGTTTTTCCTACTCAGTCATTCAAAGCAGCCCATTTGATAAAATTCCCAGGTGGACTTCACTGAAGAGAACTCAAAGAGACTTGATTTTGTGAAAGAGCTTTTTTAACTTAATGGTTCATTTGAGCTCACTCATAACAGATAACCCTGATCCCCCTGCAACAACCTGTCAAACCATATTTCAAACTACAGGTCTGAAAATATTAAATTGTTACATGAAATGCATTGTCTTTTTTTATTTTACATAGTTTTTATGCATTCAAATAATTTATTTTTGATCTTCTTGATTTTTTTCCTTTGGCCAATATTATTCTTAGATATTGTCTTTCAAAAAATCATAAAAGTCATTACAGAGTTAAAAACAACTTGCTTCTGATTTTAAAATGTATTAAACCTTTTGACTAAAGTGTAAAACATTTTTTCATAACCTTCTTTATTAAAAAAATAAAACTGCTAAAGCTTCAAAATTATTTTCAAATATCAAGATTTAATTTCTGTTTATTTCCTAAGCTAAATTTTTATCAAAATAGAGAAAATGTGAGCAAATCTGAGAATAAAAAATAATACATTTATTCACATTTTGTTTTGTTTTTTTCTTGAGTTTTATAGCAAAGGAAATAATTTTTTTTTTCATGTAATACAAGGCACACTAATACAATAACTGAAAGGAAATGCCTAAAATATCTGACAATATCAACAGTTTCTGGAAATCAGACCAAAACCAGTCACAGCTGATTGGAAAAGTGCCAAGACTTATCAACCAGGTGTCAGTGAACAGCCGGAGACAGATCAAGGACATTTAGACCATCAGATGGTTTGAAGTGGCTGACCACCTGCTATCACACGCCTCATTTTCCATACAATCAAAATATGAAACTTAATATGTGATGTGGACTGTAATAAATACCTTTAAAACTCTCATGGTGAACATACTAGAAATAACATGGTATAACTAAATTATTTACAGGTGGTATTTTAGATATGGCATTTGAAATAAATAATGACTAAATATACAGAGGTCAACTGTGTAATTATTTACATAAATACATCAATAGAGTGTTAAATCATTTAATTAAACACATAGAGAAAGTAGCTCTGGGATTAATTTAGTCTGGATTTTAACATTAATGAAAAACTTACTTCTAAAACTGAGTGGTATACAGCCTACATCAAACACTGACGAGTTAATCATCCTCTAAAAAAAGCACTTGCCACATTATTTAATCAGAGGTATAGCTGTAGTGTAATGAGGGAGGGTTTAAACATCAGTCATCTTGTCAATCTCTGGTTCTACACACTCACCATGTTTGTGGCAAGAGCAAAAAAAAAACCATGGCTTAATAAGTAATGATTTTTAGTGTTCCCATGTAGAGAAATGCATCAGGATTAGTGCCAGATTCTCAAATAGGATCAGTTCAAATGTACTGATGCATACTTGACTCCCTTTAAATTAAAAAAGGTGCATATATTTCACATAATGATAGGCTATAGAAAATCAAAACATTCACGTTGATTTTAAATTTAATTTGATGAGCCTTTTATTTTTATTTTCTTAATTTGTTGTTGCAAATCCAAGATGTTTTGCATTTTCTTAGTTTTATAAATAACTAAATTATAAATAAATATCAAGATTATTTTACAAATATTTTATCCTAAATAAATGAGTAAGGTCCCAGTGTCATTCAAACAAATGCATTATCCATCCATTTCTTCCCTTTAAGAAAAGTGTTTAAATAAACTACAGTTCCCATAAGGTAGTGTCTATGTTTCCCCACAATTCATTGCGTCTTACCGAAGGAAGAAGGTCGCGCTTTAGCCTGAAGTGCACTGAAGCTAATACGAAACCAGGAGGTAACCATGCTGGGACAAGCTGTAAGACGATTCGCAACATCTGCTGTTCGTTCTTCACATTATGCTGAAGGACCGGGAAAGGTGTGTTTATGATTTTTGATTAAGCGTCGCCGTTATTAATATTAAAGTTAGCAAATTGGCCCTGTCGGTCTTTCTAGCCTGGCGTTAGGTAGCGCTGTTTGGAGGTCATGTTTGTTGTTGAACACGAACGTGATAATAGCTGCAAAAGAACCTCACACAGCCAAGTGTTCTTTTTTCCGTTATTTCGGAATATTACGATATAAATATTGAGAGAAATTACTTTGGACAATAGGTGCCCTGTATATAAGTAGATAAGTCTTAGCAATGCTAAGCTAACACCTTCAAAGCTAGCAGTAAAGGTAGGAAGTAAATTTAGACATTTTTCTAAAGCGATAAACAAATATTTATTTCTTACGTAGCATTTATAAAGGAATGTTAAGCCTATAATGTCATTCACAAAACCTGAGAGTTTTGTTAGTTATTTCTTTGCGTGTATTTCCGCCTCTCATTGCTAATTAAGGTCAAAGCTAAATCACAACTCTGAAGCAACCTGTCTCAAAATCAGTTTGATCAAAATGTAAGCATTTTAGCTGAAACCTAGACACTGATCTACATTGTTGTGTTCATTCTCAGTTTTTTTTTTTTATTGTCGTCCATATCCTACAGGAGCAAGCTCATGAAAGAAAAATCAGTTTATTTAGGTAAAGGTTAAACTATGTTTGTCAAATTGAACTTATTCGAATTGGCTTTTTTTTTTATTCAAACACAATCCTTATTTAGGTTAGTTTTAAATAAATAGTTTATTTGTGCTTTAAACTAGTGAAAAAACACTTGTCTTATTTCAAGACCATTCTGTTTCAAAGATCAGAATTATTCCACAGTGTGTTATTTAAATTTATAAGTGCTTTTTGGGCCAATACCTTAATTACTTTACAGTTTCTGTACTTGTCAGATTTTGATTCTTTCTTTTTGGGTTTTTTAAAAGTGCTGGTAGTTGTTTTATATTATTTAGAGATTTCAAAGGTTATTGTTGACAAATATATTTCAGACTTGCTGTCTTTTGGATCACATTTTGTGAGGTTATTTCAAATGTTAACCTGAATTTTGGTAACACAAGACATTTTAGCTTATTTAATAAATGCACAGACATTTTTAAATACAAAACTACTGTTACTGTCACATCTAAATTATGCTACTTAAATTATCACACATTAGTTCTAATATTTTACATGTTAGTACAGGTAATTGAAGTACTTTCCTATGGTCCTTATTTAAAAGTTATTCTGAATAATTTTATCAGTTTGCACAAATTTCTTAGATTGTGTGCATTGTCTCTTCACAGAACCTGCCCTTTTCTGTGGAGAACAAGTGGCGTCTACTGGGCATGATGGTGTTGTTCTTTGGCAGTGGATTTGCATTTCCCTTCATTGTCGTCAGACATCAGATCCTGAAGAAGTGAAATGGCTCGGTGTTACTCACTTTCCAAAGTAATTATACTTACCATTTTGATCTAGCAGATTTGCTTTTAATAAAATGTCAGGATGATATGCCATTTGCTTCAGTGTGGGTTGGTAAAGTGACCACAGACAATCAGTTTTCTCAGCACCTCTTTAGCCTTTTCCCTCTGTTGCATATCTTTAGATAAATTACCTGTAAGTCTGAGAGTGACAGGAACAGATGTCAAGTAGGGCCATATTGTCTAGATAAGCCCCCTTTTTTACAAGTTAATGTGACAGTTTATTATAGACATAGATGTGTATCAGGTACGAGTTGTAACATTTATCCGTGTTTACTAAGAAATTGCTTTTTTGACAACACAAGTATGTGAGTCATTTTTTTACTCTTTCTCCTGTTTTCTTGTTTTTCCTGCAGGTTTTCAGCTGGAACATATTTATTCTTCAGCACTCTATCCATGCAGAAGAATGGGAACCACCTAAATATCTTTGTAAATAAAGTTTCCCTAAATATGAATTTGTTCATATCTTTTTCTTTTTTTTCAAAAATATTGGCTATTCTGGGTACATTTTAAAGGAATTTTAACCATTCAGGCTTTGAATTCAGTTGGATTATTTTAGATCATTTGATTTTGGCTGTAGTATTACATGTGTACTATACTGGTAAACATATGTGATCTGAATAATTAAAACAGCCAGTTGGGAATAATATCCAAGAAAATTCTAGTGTTATAGCCATGTGATGTTTGCCTTGAACTGTATGATGACCAGAAAAAAATGGCAAAGAATCATGTTCAAATCCTTTCTCACAGATTTCTAGACCATATAGATTTAGGCGGAAGGGTAGGTCTATACATGTATTAAAAGCAAAGATTAAACCCTGGATTTTGCTTATGCTAAAGCACATGATGGGGAATTTTAAAATACGTGAGACCTTTCGACAGGCATTGTTTCCTCGCTCTATAGCCAGAGCCTTCCTGTTGAACTCCACCGGATAACCTTTTTCAGTTCAATTAACCCTGTGCTGCTAGCTATAATTATCCAAGGACAAAGTATTAAAACGCGATGGTTGTGTCCACTCAGTCGAAGAGGAAATGATGCCTGGAGTCATTTTTAGAAAATCGGCTAAGGTTGGTTTTTCATTTGCTCAGGATTGTATAGCAAATGAGTTTCTAGTTTGACTTAAAATAAACATGAAGGATGACATGTGGACAAGCTGTTTACACAAAGTCCAACCTGCTGTCTTCCCTTTGTAACCTTCACATCTAATCGTAGCTCGCACATTTCAAAGCGTCTTGTAAAGCTGTCAGGTGGCTTTTAACTCCTGACGTCTTGTTTGTACCTCTGGGGGTTTATGGGTGAAATTACACTCAGACCATGCAGCTCTTTTTCAAGTAATGCTAAAGTTATTGGACATTTATTAGGGTCAACAGGCGGTCAGTGGGGTTGAGGTGTGGTGCATTCATGCACCAGCTGACCTTTGTTAGTAGCTCAAGGATGGGAGGATACAGAAATATGATGCATCACATGAGCACACATTCTCTACTTGTTACAGCTTCATCAACAAATGACTTGTTAAGATATGCCTTAAGGTGACAAAGCAGACTCGAGACTCTTGCTGATGCCTGTCACCGTCATCCCCTTTAACATCCCAGAAGCTTCTCTGTTTGCCAGTTTGATAAACACGTTTAATCAGCCATGTAAACAATCCATTCAGTGGAGGTACATAAACAAAATAATTAAGTGTGAGGTCATCATCCTTAAGTTCATGTCATGAGCCAGTCTTCATGCTTGGATTTTATTTTTATTTTTTTTGCCTTTTCACAAATCTCAAAGGTCTCACAGCCCGTTCAAAGAGAAAATGAGCTTTCAAGTACCATTAGAGACAAATAAGCTGCTTTGAAGCGATACTCCTTTCAAAGTCTATCTGAATATCAAACGTTCAACCTTTGCTTGAAAGGTGGGCTGTAAAAATGTCAGGTTTAGCCCTTCTTACATCACAGTCAGCCAGTAGAGTGAATTCAACTCACAAACACATTTTGTAGCTGTTAAAAATTCACCTTTTTTCACAGATTACATTTTGATAAAACAGTAAATATTTGAAAGTGTCCCCTTTTGTGCTCTGAAGTCGAACAGAACCGCTAGCAGCTACTTAAAATTTTACAAATTGCCCACTTTGGTGCTGCAGCACTCTGATGCTAATTTGAGAAAGCCACTAACATTTGGAGTCTTTAGCAGGAAAAAAGCACATTTTAAAGAGACATGATTTTGCTCCCACTGAGAGTACAGATTTAGACTGGTAGGGCCACTGGGTCTCATAGGAATTTCACATTATCAAGGCATCCAAGAGTAAAAAACATGCCCTTAGCAGCGAGTTCTTTTATTATAGTCATAAATGATCTATTCTCTGCCATTATGCGCTCTAACTGGAGCTTTTAGGAGTTCGAGTTGATGCCAGGCTCCGGCAGTGAGGACCAATTACACACAGTGGTGTTATCTGGACAAGGACCAAGCTGCAGTGCAGTGCTGGCATCTTATGAAAAGTACATAAGGGTGTGCTGGCACACAGCTCTTTGCAGAGGGGCTTGTCCACAGTAGTCTACATCACATAACTTAAGAAGAGCTTTGCCATGCAGCATGTCACTCTGAGTGGTCTCAGGGATGAAGGAGGGGCAGTCAGAAAAAGAATACATTACAGGAGGATTACGCACCCGGAATGTCAAATTGCATGCAGGAGCTTTTTTATGCTGCATTCAGAACATAAAGTGGGATTGAAATGAAAAAGAGTGTGCCTTTGTGTAGTTTGTAGAAGCTCTAGTGTTTTCTTATTTTCATTTTACCCTCAACAAACTAATACTTGCAGATGCATCTTATTTGCAGCATTTTTGACGATTGATTGCAGCTTCAGTAGACTGTTCTGCATCACACGCGTGGAATCTAATTATAGGCTCATTTGCACTTCAGAGTGGGTGATAGTGGGCATAGCTTGGTGTAAAGCTTGCATCCCATAAGGAGATGCTTTATTGAATCCCATCAGTAGCATCCGGCTGCAGTATCAGTCAAACTATTTGGCTTTGGAACTGTTACCTGGTGTGAGCAGCCTCAGTGATGATTGACGGGTATATAAACATTTACTCTCTCTGAATGGGAGTGAATGCTTGACACATAATCTACAGGCTAAATTACCCTCCTGGGTGCATTAGATGAGTCCTAATCAGCACTCACAAACAACTTACACAGCAGCATATAATCATACCACCAATCACTCTGCTGCAATGGGAGGATGCTCTCGGTGTGTCTCTGAGCACGATGACAGCGAGAGGAGGGAGCAGCTGTCTGCAGACGCTGAACAACACCTCGACATCGTGCTGCCACTCAGGAAAGTTTCAAGGGCACCATGAACTCCTTAGTTTCCTTCCTAAACACACCCTCTCTCTCTCTTACTCTCAACCGTCTCTGTTTACAACACTTCACCTCAAAGATGCTGACTTGTGGAGAAGCACAGTATTGTCAGTGCTGGAAGATGAAGTGTACATGCACCTCCCACTTTGTCAAAGTAGGGCTCCACCGGCTCGGCCAGGATTTCCACACAATTAGTCCAGAACCTCCAGAGGACGGTGTCTTGCAGGAGATGAATGTTCACAACATGCACAGTGGGCTCACATTTGTCTTTGTACATGTTTTTGTATGTTGGGGGGGCTTTAACATCTAATGTAATTAACTTGCATACAAAATAAGAGAAAGTAAATGAGACTTAATACATCTAACATAGGGGCAAGTTATCAAATATTGCATTTATATTATTCAGGAATGTTCCTCTGGAGAGATTAACTGCAAGGTCTGCTTTCTTTTTATCAACAGAAGCAACTGACCTAACGGAGATAAAGATGCCCTATCTGTTTGTTTGCACTTGAAGTTTGAAATAGAAATAACGAGTTAAAAGACCTGGCAGTGATCCGAACCAACACTTGGAAATTGGCATATTCTCTGCATCCCCTCCTGCAGGCTTTAGATCCCAGAACAGTCTTTGCTTAGTAACACAGCACGCTGCCATACTTATTAGCCAGTTTCAGGGTGAAGAAAATCGAAATAAATAAGTTAGCAATAATAAAATCGTGCCAGCTCTCCCACTTTGAGACCTACAGTAATGTTTTTCAAAGCTCTGAAGTGGATGTTTGCAGTTTCTTCATTTAGTTCCTTCATTAAAGACATTTTTTGGCCATTTAGAACTGTTTTTGTGTAAAGGTTGTACATATTTGCTTTCTTATCGCCTGTAGATTCCTGAATGCCTCAGTTTAGAATTATACATCCGAGCATAGCCGTGAAAGCATATTCTCAGCAGGGGGTGCTGAGAAAATAAAAGCTCAGCTGGACAGGAAGTGCAGATTAAAACGAGCTGCTCAGATCCCGGTTCGGACCGGCCTAAGGTCCACATCCACACCCAGGGCAGGTGTCATCGGCATAAGCGGCTCGGTGCGGACCTCTGTCCAGGAGGAGGGGGCACACCTGGGTGCATGACCCGCAGCGTGCATGATGGAGCAAGGGGCCCGCCGGTCGATCCAGACACGCACAGCAGCATCTCAGTCCGCTGAGCTGGACATGCAGCGCTATTTCTGCACCCTTGCTGCAGTTCCTTTTTTTATGCTTCCCAAAAAAGTCTAAAATCGGCTTTTGCGCCGTTTGTGGTAAATACATCTTTGAGGTCACCAGCAGGGGGTGCTGCAGCACCCCTACTTCCTGCAGTAATGCCTACAAGACTGCTAGTCTGAGTGCAGCTAAGACCAAAGTCTGTTGCTGCAAATACTGCACATGAGAGTTAAATAGTAACCTTTTGACGTAACCTTAATTTGGTTTATTTTACAGAAATCCTTTGCTCTGTGGAAAAACTAACATTTGTTCATGCAGAAATAAATAAATAAACATATAATATGAATATAAGTAGGACTGTCTGACCTGGGGGAACATTTACTGAAGTAACCATTGCCTCTACTTGGTTGCACCACTCTGCTTGGCCTAGCCGTTAGCTCATCAATCCCTGTGGAGTGAAATTTCTGTTTCTCCAAACTGACGTTGTTCTGAAAGCTATCTACAATCAACTTTTATATACGAACACACTTCAAAATGACCTGAACATCCCTTCAAATTCAGTTTTTATCACGTAAAACAGCTGAAAAACATTTTTCTGTGTCTGAAAAATAAACTTCAACTGTCACAAGTATTTTGGAAAACCTACCTGCTATAAGATAACCGATTCCCTGATAAGCAGAGCATGTCACTCACATATAAACATGTCATCAGTTTGCTCATTTGCTCCTGTTTCTCATTTTAACCTGTGCCTGCATGTTCGGTTGTGGTCTGATGTACAGGAAATCTAACTTCCATTTTTTTAAACTTAAATGAAACATGTCTGTGCGTTTGTGCTGTTGAGAGAAAAGTGGAAATGTAGAGTGTGAAGAAGGGCTGACAATACGAGACAACTTGAAACAGTAAGTGAGGGGGAGATTGCAGGGGAAAAAGGAAATTTCAGTTAAATATTTGTTGTTGTTTTTCTCTTCTGTTTTTTTGTTTCATTCTACAGAGTGAGAGAAAAATATTTGAACCTTTTCTTAGCCAGAAACTGTGTCTGTTGCTCCCCAGTGGTTTCTCTCCCTTGTTACTCTCGCTGAGAAGATTCAACTCAGAGCGCTTCACAAGCTGACAGGCATCTGCCACAAATCGGCAGATTCGCATGTAGTTCTGCACACGTAGAAGGCCCAGAAGATATGCATAAACACAGTTCAAGCAGATTCACAGGAGCTTTGCTGAAACATGTGAGCACTATTAACAAGAAAACTGCAAGCACCTATATGAGCAAGCTGCAGCTTTTGAGGGTACATTTATATCACCTAAAGTTGCATAATTAACTAAAGCTGCTTGAAATAAAATGTGTCCTTGAAATGATTACATAAATGCAGCCTAGCAATGTTTTCAGCACAGACTAAAAGGGAACTGAAGACAACAGACGAGCCATATCTGGGTACATATGCTGCACAAGTCCAGGACTGTATTTTTACAGTTGTTCCCCAATGCAGACAACACCGTCCTGAACTCCCAGAGTCAGCACTTTGCATGGCTTTTGCAGCTCTGTTTACCATTTTTGCAAGATTTCTTTTGTAGCTCTGCAGTAGTCTCCCAGGACATGGATGCAGAGCGTTCCAGAAACAGTAGAGTTATGGTGCTCCTGGGCAGCCTGAGAGCTCCCCCAGCTGGACAAAGACAAACTGATTAACACTCAGAATTATGAATGGAGCTGACACTGTCAGTGGAAAGTTGCAGCTGCTGGAATTGAACTTTTTGTCTGATTTCAACAAAGTTTTAGTTGTTTTTTTTTTCCCCTTCAGCTGTCATGAGTAACTCGGGACAGGTGAAACATTCACAGGAACAGAGCGCCACTAAGATGCCATCCAAGTGACAAGGGCAGGACTGCTGGTGCAGGGGAAGTGTGAATGAAACGCTTGTGTCTCATTGCAGAGGAAGTGGGAGGGAGAGGTGGGGCAGTGAAAGGCACGGGGGTGAACAGAAGGGTTTATTTTTCTGCAGACCGGTCTCCACCAGGATGTTTTTTGGATGGCGCAGATGTTTGGACGTAAACAGGCATGAGTGATGTTGGCGTGAGTTCAGCCAGTGAATGGGGCCTTTAAAAGCTCTGCTGAACCACATGGCGCCCAAAACAAATATTCATTTCCTTTTATTGTCTTTAAATGATATTCTCATTCCTGCATCAGAAGGATTCACCCCTCAGAACTTCTTAAAGTTTGTTTGGAGTAAAACTTTATTTTCTTCAGCAAGAACTTTAATTAGCTTTCACTTTTTAACAGGATTAAGACCAGTTCAGAGCTCTTCATCTCATTTGATCTTCTAGCTTATCAAGTGTGGATTGAGTGGTCTATCCCTCATTGCAATTATAATCTTAGAGCAAAAAAAAAAAAGGCAAAACGCTTCATCACTGATTAAACTGTTACCTGCTGATTTCTAAGTGCAAGCCTGTGGAAGTCTTCAGAAACAAAACTGTCCCTAAGCTCCATCACCTTTTCACACTGATAAGAGAGGTCAAGATATCCCCTTATTAAGACAGGTTAAAGATTACTTTCTATTGGCTGGTCCAATCACAGATTAGGTCAAACGGTTAATTTAGGGGAGCAACGTCGTGGCAGGCGTGGGTAGCTGCTTAGGTAAAAGTTTGGAGAAAAGATTGCAGCTCCCTGATAGCTCAGTTGTGTGGAAGCTGAAAAACATTTGATGAATCAGAAGGAATCATGAGATTGTCTCAGGAAGAAGGAGAATCGATAAAAATCAACACGAAGCAGGTTTTAATCCCTGTTAGTTTTTATTGATTATATTTTATTTACCCCAGGGGTGGATGAGATCTGACCTGGGTATCTGAAAGCTATGGATGTTGTAGGACTGTCGTGGTTGACACGTCTCTGCAACATTGTGTGGTCATCGGGGGCAGTTCCTGTTGAGTGGCAGACCGGGGTGGTGGTTCCCATTTTTAAGAAGGGGGACCAGAGGGTGTGTTCCAACTATAGGGGGATCACACTCCTCAGCCTCCCTGGGAAGGTCTACTCCAGGGTCCTGGAGAGGAGGGTCCGGTCGATAGTTGAACCTCAGATAGAAGAGGAGCGATGTGGTTTTCGTCCTGGTCGTGGAACTGTGGACCAGCTCTTTACCCTCGCTAGGGTGATGGAGGGGTCATGGGAGTTTGCCCAACCAATCCACATGTGTTTTGTGGATTTGGAGAAGGCTTATGACCGTGTCCCCAGGGACACCCTGTGGGGGGCGCTCCAGGAGTACGGGGTGGATGGTCTTTTGTTAAGGGCCATTCAGTCCCTGTACCAGAGGAGTGTGAGTCTGGTCCGCATAGCCGGCAGTAAGTCGGACCTGTTCCCAGTGAGGGTTGGACTCCGCCAGGGCTGCCCTTTGTCACCGGTCCTGTTCATAACCTTTATGGACAGGATTTCTAGGCGCAGCCGTGGTGTTGAGGGTGTTGAGTTTGGTGACAGGAGAATCTCGTCTCTGCTTTTTGCAGATGATGTGGTCCTCCTAGCTTCATCAGGCTCTGACCTACAGCTCTTGCTGGGGAGGTTCGCAGCCGAGTGTGAAGCGGCTGGGATGAAGATCAGCACCTCCAAGTCTGAGGCCATGGTTCTCGGTCGGAAAAGGGTGGATTGCCAACTCCGGGTCGGGAGAGAGGTCCTGCCTCAAGTGGAGGAGTTCAAGTATCTTGGGGTCTTGTTCACGAGTGAGGGAAGGAGGGAGCGGGAGATCGACAGGCGGATTGGGGCAGCGTCTGCAGTGATGCGGACGCTGAACCGGTCTGTTGTGGTGAAGAAGGAGCTGAGCCGGAAAGCAAGGCTCTCGATTTACCGGTCGGTCTACCTCCCAATCCTCACCTATGGTCATGAGCTTTGGGTAATGACCGAAAGAACGAGGTCGCGGATACAAGCGGCCGAAATGAGTTTTCTCCGCAGGGTGGCCGGGCTCAGCCTTAGGGATAGGGTGAGGAGCTCGGACATTCGGGAGAGACTCGGAGTAGAACCGCTGCTCCTCCATGTTGAAAGGAGCCAGTTGAGATGGTTCGGGCATCTTGTTAGGATGCCCCCTGGACGCCTCCCCAGGGAGGTGTTTCAGGCATGTCCTGCCGGCAGGAGGCCCCCGGGTCGACCCAGGACACGCTGGAGAAAATATATCTCTGGTTTGGCCCTGGAGCGCCTTGGGATCCTGCCGGAGGAGCTGGTAGAAGTGGCTGGGGAGAAGACTGTCTGGAACTCCTTAATTGGGATGCTGCCCCCGCGACCCGGACCCAGATAAGCGGAAGAAGACGAGACGATATTTTATTTATTCTCTTTATTTGTTTTGTTTATTGGAGCAATATCAGAAAATGTGACCAGTTATTTCTTTTTCAGTGCGTCTGGATGCACAATCAATGATTTTGCACTGACTATTCAGTCTGGGAAGATTTATTGACAAACAAGAGTAACAAATAGCACTAATAGAATTTATAAACTGTCCCTTCATAAACATATAAACCTATATTTTAAACATAAATTCACCCTGTGTGCTCTGAAATCACAACCTCTGCCTCTTTAATAGAATTAGTTCATTCCCCCAAAAATGCAGCATCAATTGATACATCTCTTCTGCCCTCTGGTGGATGATCTAAGTATTGCAGAGAGCAAATTCTTTTTTTATTATTATTGTTATAAAAATTACATAAGAAAATACAATACATTTTTATATAATGTGATAATACCGTCAGTCAACAAAGGTTTCAGTTATTTAAATATAATTTTCATATTATTTTTTGTGTATCAGATTTTTAAGATATTAAACTAAGATGTGCTTAAGTTGAGAAATGTTGGAGTTATTTTGGTCAAATCTTGGCATTACTCTATGCACATTCTCACACAATGTTGTAAGTTCTGTACAGACAGAAGTACTGATGTACAGACAGTGATGATCTTCAACATCTGCTGAGTATTTTTTTCTCATCCATCACATCTTATACGCGTTGGTTTATGAATACAATCTAACAGCAGGTGGGTTTTATTTTCCAGAACTTTCAGAAAAGTGACTGAATATAGAACGTGTAGCCCTCTGGCTCCTGCAGGGGCTCCAAAAGGAAAACAAGACAAAACATAAACAACAACAAGAAGACGGCACCGCTTTCTAGAGGGGAGAATTCTGAACAGTGGAAGAGAGAAATAGAGCAAAAATTATTTCCAGGACTTTAAGTAATGATAACGCCTGAAAGAGCAGGTAATGGAGTGATGTATTAAACTGGGGGCTTTGTGTGTGTGTGTGTGTGTGTGTGTGTGTGTGTGTGTGTGTGTGTGTGTGTGTGTGTGTGTGTGTGTGTGTGTGTGTGTGTGTGTGTGTGTTTCATGAAAGTATAGAAGCTCACATGAGTTGAGCCCCACGTTTCTGAGAATTTCACTGTTGTTTCATCATTTGCAGCGGCGCTCTAACCCCCTTGTTATAAGCTGTTAACAAATACATTCTCAGCAGTATCATCTTGATGCAATGTCATCATATTAGAGAGCGCTCTTGTTCTGAATAAATGTTTTCATCTGTCCTTGAAAAGCTTCCCCTTTGGCCATGGCATAATATTTCATTACTTTGGTGTAATTTTTATTGCAATAAGTTTAAGCACGGTGTACGGAGGCTTAATTCGATGCAGCCATGCTCTCTCAGAGTTTGAAATTGGATTTCACCTAGCTTCAAAGTCTTCCAACACAATTAGGTTTCGTTCTATAACTTAAAAAGCAATTTTGCTCTTTAGTGTTTTTATCCCGAGTTGCCATTCTAAGAAGTTAATTGCATTTTCAGAAGGTGTCGTTAAGCACTTTAAAATGGCACTTTATTACACCTCACTCATATCTCTATAGCCAATAGCTGCCCTGTTGTCAAATATCTGACTGCAGGCTGAGATTAAAACCTTTGTGTTTTCAGCTCAATGGAATCTGGGTTAGAATAGAAGTAGACGGTTTTACTTTTGATAGTCTTCATTTTTTGTTGTTTGTCTCACAGAACTCCATTTCTAGAGACACAATCTTCTCTATTTAAATTCTAAAATAAAAAAGCTGTGATGAAGTTGAAGGCCGGCCTTACAGAGCAGGACGAGATGCTCTAATTAAACTTTGCACTCCACCTTTATACTTAACCTCTGCCTTTTATTTAATGACTTATTCAGAAAGAATAAATCTACTTTATATTCTATTTATACAGCAGGACATAATTGAAAAAGAAAGCAGTGGCTTCAAAGTTTTAACCTGATGTTTTGGCATTAAGGCAGTTACAGTCAATACAATCAAGACTTCTGTATTTGTACATCATCATTACTATGTTGTTGTCATTTTAAGAACTAAAACATCGTGTAAAGGTGCTGATTGTTAAAAAAAATGTAATAAATTCTGAATTCATTCTTTTTAACAGCAACATATGAGACATGAAAATGGGAAATGTTTTTTTAAAGCCACCACATTCATTTAGCTATGTTATGTCTAAATGTTCGACAGTAAATTGAAATATTAATTATTTAAAGACTAAATTGACCATGTTAAATCTAATTAAGTCTAAAAATGTAAAATGACAACTAAATATTGAAATCTGAATCTATATACCACAGCAATAAACATATGAACATACAACACTTACAATGTCTTTGAATGTACCATAATGACTTAAGGTGTGTTGTGTGATCCACAGCCCAAGTTAATGTGTCTAAAAACACCTGAGTACATGCTTGTGTGAGCACTATGTATAGGTTTCTCCTCAGGAAAGTCCAATAGTGGGTGTGAGGAGCCACAGACCCGGCCCCCAAGACCCATGGAAGACATGGGGGAGACCCGAGCCCCAAACACCCAGAGGACACCCAGAGTACAGCAATCCCAGAAAGACCACCATAGGAACAGCTGCAATTTAATGAAGAAAACAAACACTGAGTTGTCTAATCAGCTGTTTTTTGGGAGAACAAGTGAAGGTGAAGTTGGGGAAATCTGGAAATGCTGAATCAAATATACTGTAGCAGCTGCATGAGGAGAAAATGTGATGGAGATAAAAAGAACTGCAGGGGGAAATATAAACAAGCTGACTTGTCAGAGTTTTTCTTTTCTTTTCTCTTCTTTGTTCTTGTATTATAAATTCATAAAACACACAAGTGTGTCCAAGACATCCTCATGATCAAATTCAAAGCAAAAATGTACATTGTTTTATTCATTTGCATATAATTGAGTAACGGTGGTGATAATAACTAAATGGGGTGGAAGAGTAGAAAAATGGGGCTGGGGAGGTTTTTGTCTTGTTTTGAGGGGGGATAAGAAATATGCTGTTCTATCATCTCCTCCCAGACACAACAGGGATTCAGAGAGAGGGAAAGTGGAGAAATGGAGAGCCAAATCACTTCTCTTGACCTTTGAAAGAATAGCTAATAATAATCCACCAAGGGGGGGAAGAGTGGTGGGTGTGTTTGGGGGTTTTCACTTTTGCAGCTACTTTTCCTCCATAAGTCAGGGGAAAGTAACGCTGGAGCTCTCCTGTGGAGTTCTGTGCTTCCACATAATTGCTGGTGTATGATCTCTGAGTTTTAAGAGTGAGAAATCATTTGAAAGCGAAATAAAAAAAGAACCACAATGCCACAGTGCACCGTGAATCCTTAAAATCGGTTTAGAGATTTGCTCCAGCTGGATCAAAGTCTTCCTTGCAGTGCTTTTGGCTGCATTTTTTTTCCTCCTCTCTTCCTCCCAGCTGTAGCAGTTCATTGAGGTCTTGAACGCTGAGATTTCCACTTTATGCTCCTTCATTAAATTCTAACCAGGGCTATAATTCTCTTCCCTGAGATTCAAAAGCTCCTTTCTTCCCCACTTTTTTTTTTTTTTTACTCAAGCAGTGAATGTGGGATATAGCCTGCAGTGATGTGCAAGCAAGTGTTGCAGTCTGACTTAACTTTTTCATCTGCCACTGTAAGGATGGTGATAGACTCGTTGCTGTGTTGCTCCTGTCGTTAGGGGTGTGCTCTGCACCCTGATCCACATTGTTCTGGGCTTTAAGCACTGTTTCATGCCTTGAGCAATTATGAGTATAGTCTGCCAGAGAGGCCGCTGCTGATGTATTAGTGAGAGCGCTACCATTTGTGCTGGTGAATTATTCATCCAGCACATTACAGAAGAAATGATTTAGATCTTTCTCTGGATTGCTTGATTCACTTTCACCTGTAATATCTAACCGCTAAACTCTCCTCTCTTATGAGATTTCTTTTTTTTCTCCAGCTGTGACCCACCACAGAGTGCAATGTTATTAAGAAATGTTAACATGACTTTAAGCTGCACCAAAAGCCTTGCATTCTGCTGAACACATTATGTAACAGCAGGTGTCTTAATGTGTTCTGCAAAAAATACAAGAGACGCAGGTTCGGTGGGTTCACTGGCACCTCGTCACACAGAGAGGAAAAATAACTTCCACGGGACTCAAATGACTTATGGGGCTCTAAAAATGCATCATCCCCCGTGAAGGAACGGCACGACTTTGAATTTCAGGGGAGAGCAAGCACGTGCCACTTTATTAACGCAAATAATGAATGAGCATTAGGGCAGCTGGTAATGCAGCCAATCTGTCTTTGTGAGGGTCTGTAATGGTGCAAAACACTCCGAGTGAACTCGCCAGAAAAAGATCTTTTGGAGATTCTGGCACTTTCCATTAAAAATTGAAACGCAATCAGTGTCGTAATATTCAGCTGCAACTTCTGCTGAAGTCAATGGGGCCGAAACAACAGTCATCCAGTTCAGTCTAATATCAATCAGTCGGGAGAGGTCGTGTTCACTGGATGAAACTGCTGAGACAGAGAGATGGAAGCAGGTCTGTATTAATCATTCTATCCAGACAAGTCAGGAGAGGAAACAACTAAATGTCCCCCATGGTTCATCTGTTTCCAAATAATGCAAGCAGGCTGCTTTTCAACTGAACTTCACATAAATATAATTTCATGTTTGTTTTGTATTTTGTGATTGGAGACAACTATAACTCTGGTTCTGCAGTCCTCTGCTAATGCTTATTAAATATTATTAGAGTGGATTTCAGGGTGATGGGTGCTAAAATGAATTGTTTCATTTTCTGCAGAGTGGAATACATGCACACATAAACATACACACACATCCAACTTTAGTAAATGAAACTGATTGTTGCTCCAATTTATGAACATTTTCACAAGGTGAAGCTGTACTGAGGCCCTGAAAAGCATGCAGTAAATAAACAAGTTTGTCCCATTTTCTAAGTCAATTTTATTGCTGTGGGTATTTCCTCTCGACTTTATGAATTATTATTATTATTATTATTATTATTATTATTATTATTATTATTATTATTATTATTATTATTATAGATTTAAATACTTTTGGGGGAGGGGGGCAACATACGGTTTCTGAAATACTTTTTATTCTAGAAGAAGAAAATAATTTTGTTGTTTTTTTTTAGCCCTGAAGCAAACAACAACAAAACCAAAACAGCAGCAAAGAAATCTCAATTTCTAGGTCGATTATTTCCTGTCCTGATCTCATGGATGAAAACACACAAAAAGTTATTTTTTAAATTGTTAATTATTTTGTGTTTGGGCTGCATGGTGGCGCAGTTGGTTAGCACTGTTGCCTCGCAGCAAGGAGGTCGTGGGTTCGCGTCCCGGCTCTGCGGCCTCTCTGCGTGGAGTTTGCATGTTCTCCCCGTGCATGCGTGGGTTTCCTCCGGGTACTCCGGTTTCCTCCCACAGTCCAAAGACATGACTGTCAGGCTAATTGGGCTGGTAAATTGTCCTTAGGTGTGAGTGGGTGTGTGGTTGTTTGTCTCGTTCGTCTCTGTGTGGCCCTGCGATGGACTGGCGACCTGTCCAGGGTGTCCCCCGCCTCTCGCCCCTTGACCGCTGGAGATAGGCACCAGCTCCCCCCGCGACCCTCTGTGGAGGACTGAGCGGCTACAGAAAATGGATGGATGGATTTTGTGTTTGGCTTGTATTACATGGCTCTTTTAATTTTGTTATTGTTTAATTTGGAAATTAGAAAAACATATATGTTAGACATTTTATTGGTCTCCTGCAAATATTTTTTTTTTCATTTGCACATAAGTCATAGGGTCAAGAGAAAAAATGATTAGTCAGACTAAAAACCATCTTTATTTTATTTTTATTTTATTTTATTACCTGCCAGGACTTCTGTACAAGAAGCTTCAGGGGTTTGTTTTACAGGGACACTTGAGTCATTGCACAAATAATTCACTGTTAGTGATTTCAGAAATGAGGAGAAAAATCCCTCCATCCATTCATCGTCTGTAGCCGTTTAGTCCTCAAACAGAGGGTCACGGGAGAGCTGGTGCCTATCTCCAGCGGTCAAGGGGCGAGAGGCGGGGGACACCCTGGACGGGTCGCCAGTCCGAGGAGAAAAATCATTTGAGAAAAATGAAGTCCCTTTCAGGGTCACCATATGTGTTGCTGTGTGCTGATTCCGACTGAGACTCCACTGTAATTAAAGTCATGATCTCCAGAGATCAAGTAAAATTATCACTGTTGGCATATTGTCACTTTATTTGTTGCAAAGAACACAAACAGTCATTATTATAAAAATGTTATTCCTAATACAGTTGCTTTTGTAACCTTGTTCAGTTTGATTATTAACAAAGTTTTCATCAATACATTGGTGCCACAGGCCTCTGTAACTGTTAATTTGAGTCCCTTTGGGAGCCACTGTGTAACCTGTGGTGATTCAAGCATGTTTGTGTTTAAAAGTCAGAGGCTTGTAGAGGCGAGTGCACATAAAGACACACAACCAGGCTCATCCTTTGTGCAATGATTCAGGGTCCCTTTAAAGCCTGCATGTTGTAAACAGGATTTATGCAATTTAATTAAGCTTTTGCACAATTACTTTTTATTTACAGCTGCATGAAGTGAGCAATAGGGAAGCAGTGGCAGCGGGAGCCAAACAGAAAGATTATAATGTCTGTCCTTTGTTTCTCATTGTTCTCAAAGTATGAGATCAAAAGAGAAAAGATTTATAGACCACATGTAACCATAACTTCATCTTTGCATTAAACTCAATTTTTCAATTAGGAATATATTCTTAAGAACTCTCAAACTATATTTGCTGTAACTGCAGCTTTCTAGAAAATACTTTATATTTTTAATGCACATCTTTTACTCCAATTAGCATCAACATGGTGTGGTATAATGAGGATGTGTGTTCTCCCTTCTGTCAGGGTGTAATTTGATGCTACAGTGCCATCTTTTGGCTGACAAAGAGGCTCTTGTTCTGGCTGGTTGCAACCGACACAAAGAAATAATAAAAGAGACCATGTGACTGTGTGTATACCATGCCTGTTGGTCTTGATAACAACAGAGGCTGTCTCTGTTCCCATCAGGAACACGTGATGCTCGTCTACTGGCTCCGTGTCATGTGACAGAAAAATCTCTGATGGAGAACATCACTCTATGTCAGTCTGATCAAAAATTACATTTCAAAGACAAAGTCAAGCAGCATCGTTTTCATGAATGTTTCATGTAAAAATCACATTATTTTTAAATGATTTTATTCATTTAAGATGAATAATAAAACAAAGCTTTGCATCCATTATCTGCCTCTGCAAATACATCATTAATACTTAAGTGGTTTGTTAATGAATAGTGCATTAAGTCTTTTTTAAAAAAACTCTTGTTTTGGGGTTTACCTATTTTCACCTGCAGAGGGCGCTTTATTCATACTTGTTCCCTTGAATAAACCTGACATGGAAATATATTTTCTGTTTGCTGCAAAAAAAAAAAAAAGTTAAATCAGTAAATTCATGTCATCCTGCTGAGTTTTGTTTTAAAATGCTTTTTAAAAACAGCTTGACGCACTGAACATTTTGACCTTGGATTTTCTTTTATAGTTCTCCATGCTCTGGTCTTCTAAGAACAGCCTGCTGTTTGCGTGTGCATTATGGGGATGAGAAATGAAACTAAGCTCAGACTTCCAGGAGGCCCCTGGTGCATGAAGACTCTCTGCAGAGCTTTACTTCTCGGTGGCACTTAGAAAGAGGCTTTTGGATGCCAGAGGCCAGTGGAGGAAAATGAAGTCAAGTTTTAAAGAAATCTAAAAATCTATCTGAAACAGAAGGCTTCAGCAGTTGTCTTTGCTCGGGGGCTCTTTCATTCAAACATGCATCTGTCATGTACACTCACTCTCAGTCAGTTTCACTAGTTTTACATCCCTGGGAGAGAAAAAAGTCTATATTTAGTTTACACTTTACATATTGTAAACTATGTGAATTATGTAAGTATTCAAACAGCTTTTGATTATAAATTCATGAGCCCCCTGTTGTTGTTAAAAACAGGATGAAGGAAGAGGAAAAAGCTCCATCATTTGATGACTTTGTTTTTTCTTCTTTTTTGGTGCTGTGGACCACAGTGAAAGAAGGGAGCAGTAAAAGTGGTTCCTGCTGGCCAGTAATGATAAAACCATACCGTCTCCTGAAAGAGCTGAACTGTGTTTACTTTGAAAAAGAAATAAAACAGCCAGGGGAAACACGAAAAGCCTTAAAAAAATGGATCCTTAAATTCTACAAAGGACCAATATCAATGTTTTAAGGGAAATTTTTTATTTTTGCAACTTGAAGCTTTTTTAATTAAATTTTTTGGTTTATTAGATCTTAAGAGGATTTGGCACTTGTGAAACAATGGCTTCTTTTGCCGCAGGCTTTTTAAAAGTCAAACTAAACAATCTCCATCACAGACATGATGAATAGTACCGCAAACATCAGGCTAAGTCGGTAAAAAATGAAAATAAAAATCATAGTCAAGAGGGAATATGAAAAGAAGATTAAAGGCTGTTTTATTTTAAAAATCATTTTTCTCCTTGTTTTTTCTTATATTTCAGGTGGATTAAGCATAAAGGATGAGGATCACTCTTATTCTAATGGCTTGTCCCAGATTTCCTCACCTGGAGTGCCCTTGTTTTTCACAGTAGTGTCTAATCCGCCGTCGTTCCTCCACTTAACAAACCCGAGCCTCGACAGGATTACTCAAGGCCTCCCATGGGAGCTGCTCTGCTGAGATCTAACTTCATCACGTTGGAAGCAGCACAGTTTTACATCCGCTCCAGCAGAATTATGCACATAACAAAAACTCACCTCCAGCCTTTAAGCACTCTGCCTATGTCGAAGGCAGGCCATATCGTCTAAACTTGCTTTTCTGATTACTTCTTTTTTTCCTCTCCTGAAGGTTAGCTCCTTTGTTACCGAACAACTGCCAGAAGGGTTTTGCATGACAGCTAGAGTTTGTGTTGTCTTTGATAAAATTGAAGGAATCTAATAAAATGTTGTATTTGTAGATTCTGCAAGGGACTTTAGGAAAGGTCAATTTCCTGTTTTGACAAGTGCATGAATGAAGAAGTCATTTAATCTTTTTAATGTTTTTGAATCTTATGCATTGTTTTTTTCTTTGCCTGTTTCCAAACACCAGAACCTGCAGCCTTGTTTCACACTTTTGGTGCCTTGCTACCAATTGACACATTTTTTAAAGTTGGGCCCTGATTTTTTACAGTGTAGCTCACTGAGCACACATAGCAGTTGATGTCCTGTGAATGATGGGAAGTTATTTAAAACAAATAATGATTCAAACAGAATCACAAGGCTGCCAAACTCAACAACCAACAAGTCAAGTTCCGCATTAGATAAATGGTAACATTGTAGTCTAAAACCAAACTGACAGGATACAAAGCAGGTACTGTTTTTGATGCTGCTTTAAGCCTTCCTCTTGCTCCCACACACTTCAGAAAAAAAATGAGAAACTGGCCAGTTGCAAAACAAATATTTAAATAAAAACATAAAAAAGTTCTTGTTTTGCCAAGAAGGAGTGATTGTGTGGGCAGTAAAACACACAGTCATGCTATACAAAGAACAGGAGAGGAGACAGGGGACAGCAAACTGAACAGAAACACTATTTTCTTTCAGACTACGCCCACGTGCTGTCACTGACTAACATCCAAGTTCTCTCTGTCCAAAGGTTGCAGCCCAAAGAATTATGCAGAACATCAAAACAAGAAACCTAAGGAGGCAGGCTGGCTATTCTCCAGTACAATACATGACCACACAATTGTGCTGAGTCATGATAGCCTGGATGAGTCAGAAACTTTGTGCATGGTTATACCTTTAATGCTTAAAAGTTGTCTTTACTTGAGAATCCCAAAAGACACTAAAATGCACCACAATCCTGGGAAAAAAAAATTAAAAGAGTTGGAAAAATAGTACTTTTCTGTAGGTTTTGCAGTAGCCCATTTTGAATTGCATGATGATGAGATCTCGCTAACAAGAAATTACACAAAGCTATAAACAGGTTTGATGTCAAGAAAATCAATCATGGAAAAGTCCCACAGCAGTAATGATGCTGACATGGAACAGAAGACAAATTACATAGAAAATCTTTTTTATGATGCCTCACAGAGCTTTAACACCCCAACACTCGTTCTTTATTGAAGTATACAAATATCCTAAAGCTAGATGTTTGATGAAGGGAAAAAGTAATTGTTGTGCTTGAGAAACTGAGCTGCAGTTGTTCCTGTGAGAATGAAGTGAAGGTGCTTTTGCTGCTCATGTTGCCTCAAGGTAAAACTGACCCGTTTATACTATTACTGGGTTCAAGGATTACTAAACGTCCTTAAACACTTTTACAGCAAAAGGAAAACGTGCTTAGTATAGGTGTTGTGAATGCTTTCAGCTACTACTAGATCAAAGTTTAGCACAATAACTGTAAAAGTAACTGAGTTGTAGCCATTTTTTGATTAGATGTGGCGGCCATCTTGAATTAGAATTTTCAGACATAGACGTAAATCCAATGAAGACTTTCTGGTGAGTTTCATTAAAATGCAGATAGTGCTGATGGGAACAAATGATTCCAGCTACTATAACAGCAAATTTTAGCAAAATATTTGTAAAGTTGACTGAGTCATAGCCTTTTCCTTTTTCTAAGATAACTTGGCCATCTTGCATTGCGTTGACCATGCAGTTGTAAATCCAGATGTTTTGCTAACAGACAGAAGTAACGCTAATAGTTAATGGCAAGCTTTAAGATCCCATGCTATCATTTACCACTAAGAACATGAGTTGTGATTGACTCTCAGCTACAATATCACCAAATAGCTGAATCGCAGTAAAATGGACTGGAGGGTGGTCTGTCAGTCCAATCTCTAAAATGGTTTCAGAATTACCTCACAAACAGGACTCACTCTATTAAGATGACTGAAGGTGTATCAGTCTATTGGCCACTTTAATTCATTCTGTACATAAACAACTAACAGTTAAATGTCTTTAATGCAAGTTTCCATTTGTATGCTGATGATACTGTACTGTTCAGCTCAGCATCCACACCAACTGAGGCTCTACTCCAGCTGCAATCAGCTTTTTAGACTTTATCATGGATTAGAATTTATCGATAACCTCAAATTTTGGACAAGAGTTCATTTCCCAAATTTTTTTAAAGGATTTTAAGAGATGCACAATCAGATTTGGCAATGTATAAATGCTTTAGCTAACTTTTTGTGTTTTTTTATGTTCAAACTATATGAGCTTTTATTGTGAATTGGATGTACTATAGGCTGAGTTTTCTATCTTTGAAAATGCTGTTGTGGTCCATCTTTATTATCAATTTAGTCTTTATTTTGAAAAAAAAAAAAAAAAACAACAACACAACACACACAAATACAAGCCAAAACAAAGCTTTTCACCTTTTGGCAGAGTAAAATCATTCAACCCATATTGTAAAGTTTTAAAAGTTCAGAGGGTTTTTTATTTATTTTACTTTCAATACAGTATGTGTGTACACCACTGGCACTTTTACAATCACCAGCTGTGTAAAAATAATTGTATTAATGACTGGAAAAAAATTTTGCTGGAAAAGAGACAAACCCCAGACTGCTGTCCTGTCCTCTCCATGGGAGCGTATGGTGCACTGCTGTGACAGTCAGCACTGAACATGTCTTTGGGGATGCTCCATTATTTACAGCGTGCCTTCCTGTGGCCCCGATGAGACATGACAGAATCCACAGGAAGCTTATGAATTAAACAGAAGGGCCTAAAAGCACAGGGGGGAGGGTGCAGGGTGATGGGGAGGCCTGAGGACATAGTCGAGCACTGAGGCTGCAGATTGCCGTTGCACATGTTCGTGCAGCCTGGGGCGCTAAAGAGGAGGTGAGAAAGGCAGGAAGGGACACATGGGGACACATAGACTGAAGAGAAGTGATTTTGTTGATGGAAAAGTAGCTTGTAAAGTCAGAAAAAAGGAGACAAGAGCAGTTAATGGCTGACAGGATTAAAAGAATGCAACAGCTACATTAAAGTAATAGCTAAAAGAGGTATAGCAGTGTTAATTTGTCTAGGGAGACAATAATCCCTCACAGACGCATATAAAACACAGGAGAGAAGATGATGTCACGCAGTCGGTGGACAGTTAGTGGGGTGTGTTATGTCTCAGCTGTTGATTAAAAAAAAGCTGGGTGGTGAGTAGCTTCTGGTTTCTGCCCACATATCTGAATGGATGGATGGGATAACCTCATTTAGGCAATGACTCATCTGATCTGATGCAGCCAATGGTTGTGGGCTATAAAACACTCCGCTGTGCAGTCTATTGTAATACCCATCTAGCTTTAGTGAATTGAAGAAAATTTGATTTATAGACATTGAATTTGCAGACATAAATTTTGATGTCTCAGGATTTGTCTCGGGGTGAGTTTGCATACATCCAACAGCCATGAGCTCAGCAGGACCCTCCTATTATGGCCTTCTCTGTCTCTCTTTCTCACGCACACACACACAGTGGTATGTTTTATGGCTCTGATTTGTAACTTTTTACAGGAAGTGCTTCTAATGACAGCCCCATCCATTGGCCACAAGGGAGCTGCTGTCCATCTCTCATGGCATCCCCAGACGGGAAAATAAACCACCCAGACCACTGGTGCCAGGGTGATATCATCTGATAATTAACATCAAACACGGGCACTGAGCCACACAATGCATTTTAATACAGTAAAAGGTCTTCATCATTCACTTTCCCCATTTACATTCAGGAGTTTTCTTCTCCTGTCTGTATTGATCCTCCAGAACAAGTGAAATTGGCTCGTCACAGAAAATGGAGAGTTGTAGACATGGACATACCTGAATGGGTGCCAAATAAACCCAACTAAGAATTGGTAGGAAAAAAATTCAAATATATCTGGTCTTACTGATAGTTTTTATTAATAATAAACTATTTTTTGCAGCCTTGGTTATTCTGAGCTTTGGTGCTTTGTCACACGATGAATCATAATAAAAACAACCAGGAACCAAGAAAATAAATCCAAATGTTTCTCTGAAAGTATTTTAGTATTTGTATATTTAAATGAAAATGAGAGAAACTGAGACATAGATGTTTTTCCCCCAAATTTATTTCTTATTAAATGTGTTATGTAACAGTAACAATGACATATAGAGGACAATGCTGCTTGTGGGTGCTGGTAATCATAAAAAAAAGAAAAAGAAAAATCCATATCAAGTTTAAAAAACTCCTATGTGACATTAATTACTTTACAAACTTTAGTTTTATTCATTCTCCCTTGTCAAAGATTGTCCCACTTTCTTTAGCAACCTTTATCTAAAAATGTGACTGAGGGGGCCATGTGCTCTCTGTCTGTCCACCGACCCCTCCTTCTAACCACCCAGCCCATATGTGCATTCAAGAAGCAGCTGTACCAACCCCCCCACCCCCACCCACACACACACACACACACACACACACACACACACACACACACACACACACACACACACACACACACACACACACACACACACACACACACACTCCTGTCCTCTCATAAAAAAGTGGAAAAACAAACCTCTCCACTACAGTTAAGGAGGTTCTTTTCTGGTCAGCTTGTAGCTTCGGTGGGTGTCAGATATAAAGAAATAAGAGGAGCAAAAACAATGTTGATATCTAACGTCACATGAAAGAGCAAATTTGTAAGGATCAGAATTTATGTGCAGTCTTTTGACTCTTTTTAAAAATACATATGCATACACAAAGGGATGTTTTCTTTCTGACGGGTAACAAAAGTACTACACTGGCTTTAAAATGTGTCACCTTCGACTTCTTGAAGTGCTGGAGGTGTACTGCAGCCAACACATAGGCACGTATAGTAGTTAAAACCCAAAATGCAGCACAAATTAGAACAATTGTGCAGATAGGGACAAAAATGCATTTTGCATTTTCTCTTTCATCCTGTCTGATTAACATACAGCAAGTGTGCATTTACTGTTACACAAATCAGCTCTGCAAATAGGACCTGTTGCTTCCTTACACATTATACTATAGTGCAAAACAGGAAGTCGAATAAAACCAACCACAAAGAAGGTATCTGTAAAAAACGTATATATTCAAAGCTGAAACCAGAAGACTGGATCTAGCAACACATAGCTGAAACCACAGAATGCCCCCCAGTATACCAAAAATATTCCTATAGATGACTTATAATACGCAGTGTCTCTTGAGTGCTTTTGGTTGAAGGCTCACATGCTTTAATAATAGCCAAAATGCACTATATTTGTTAATTAATAACAGCAAACACTACTTTTAGATGACTACTTAAAATGTCATGTCATCTTTAAAATATCACAGATTTCATTAAACTTTGAGCATCTGTTAACATTGGCCATGGCATGAAGAGGTTTCAAAAATTCAAGTAATGCTAGAAAACCATCCTCCAACTCCAGGGGACCTTTGATCACTCTATCCATCCACTCGCTCTCCTTTTCTTTTTCTTTTTTTTAAAACTTTTATGGTAATCTGGTGAATTATTCACACAAGTTCCTAAAATGACTACAAGTATGATTGAGAGGGCATGAGTGGTGAAGCTCACCCATGCGCTGAACCCACTGAGGAAATTGAAACTCGCATACAACTCACATGTGCATCTGAGAACCTCACGTCAGACATTCATCATCTTAACGCTTTTAATGAGACTGCAAGGGGTGATTTGGCTGGCACGCATCACTAGGATGCAGAATTAAAAGAGGTTTGTGTCTGGATCATGTGTATGACAGGATGAGAGAAGGAAGTCTAGGTGCAGGTCACAGTGGTGCTGCAGAAACTTTTTTTATTTTAAATTTTATGTATGACCTCAGACACCTTAATCACACAGGATGAACAACACAAACTTAAACCATACTCCTTGCAGCTGTATGACTACTGTTACTAACACTTGTGTTTTGCTGTCTTATACTGCGTTGTGGCTTTGAAAGAGGACCCCCTTCAAAACGAGATGGTTCATCTCAAGGGGTTTTATCCTCTTTAAATATAAGTAAATAAAATAAAAATAAAATAAATAGTGCCTAGAAAATGTATTCACCCACTTAGATGTTTTGCCCTTGTATTGCTTTTATAAAGCAGTCATGAGCAACATAATTTGGCATCTTTGATTGACAATGTTACAAAAAATACTCTTTAATGTGAAAAAAATAATTATATATATATATGTATATATATATGTATGTATATATATATATATATATATATATATATGTATATATATATATATATATATATATATATATATATATATATATATATATATATTAGTCTTGGGCGATATCCAAATTTTGATACCGTCAAACTTTCTCCACATTTTCCCACGGTGGTAACGTGACCAGGGTTGGACTAGGACTATAATTCGGCCCGGGCATTTTCGGTCATGGGTCCCAGCACGAGCACTTAACAGCTGATGTTTGGTTTGGATGTCTACCGCTGTTGACTGAAGCGCTGTAAGCTCGCGAACACACCCGCGGCTACACAAGCTCGCGCCGCAACAAGGAAGTGCTTATTAAAATGAGTCACCTGGATAGCAGGCTGCGCGAGCGCCCCAGACCGACCCAAAGGTACCATCGACTCACTGGCAAGTCCCGCCCTGACCGTGCATTTTTTTCATGACGGTATTGAAAAGGATACCGTTGGTATTTTTAAACACCAGGTGTATACGGTATTACCATAATATTGCCCAAGCCACACACACACACACACACACACCATAAAATAAGTTACGGAGACACACAACGCCATTATCCATCGATGCAAGAGCTCTCCGACAGCCTCGCAACAACGGACGGAGTCGAGCTCACTTTTCTAAACATCCGTCGAAAGAGACGGAGAGCGCACGCCTCTGATTGGTCGGCCCAACAACTCGTCATCATATCCGGCTTCATGCCGCTATCAACAGAGAAGTAGAAGTAGAATTTTGCGGAAGCAGATATGGATCAGCTCGAGAAACATCTGGCAGACGAAGTACGAACGTTTATATAATCCATCAGTGTCCCTAAAGGGTCAAACAAGAGCTACATATTTGCTCGTTGTCTGCCTCGTCTTCACTGAACGGACATTCAACAGACGCCGCTGTCTCCTCACTCCTGTTTAATTCTTTTTAACAACATTGTTTGTTCCTTGAGATCAATCTGTACAAACTCAATCAAAATTCGCTCTCTGACATTACTCCAGCTCCATTACTGAGCTGAAATAAACAAACTTTGGTCTACCGGAGGCATTACTGCAGAAAAGTTATGCGCCCTCTGCTGTCCTGGTGGAGAATTGCTTCACAACACTGACGGAGAAGTAAAAATCAAAAACGTCTCCATCAATACGTGTGCGTGTGAGCGCAAACGTGCTGTCGGAGAAGTATAAACTAGGCTTACCTCCTTCAGAGTATGGTATCCTGGTGGACTCTCGCTATTTTCATACTTGCATGGTCTTGCACTGACTTTCTAGAATGTTTTTTTGCTATTTTAAAGTGTGTTGTTATGTGAGAAAGCTACGCACATATCCTGCTGTGAGTTTGTCGGGGGGGGGGGGGG